>VZTU01026635.1:73047-117051 GCA_013400835.1 Zapornia atra
GCGGCGAGAGGCAGGGCGGCGGCGGGCGGCTGCCCGCGTGCGAGGGGCCGGGAGACCGCTCCTGTGCACCGCTCGCACGGCGCCCGAGCGCGGCGGGCAGCGAGGACTGCTCTTGACCTCCGTGCGGTGATTAGTACGGCTTTTCTACAATAAATACCTGCATTACGTACGTACAGACCTCTCAGTCATCTGTAGATCTTAGTTTAACGTGCTTAAAATCAGTCTGCGTTCCACCTTTATTATCTGACCACAGTGCTGCTGTTCCACGTAAGTAAAAGAGGCTCTGATGGTGCTGTATGCACCCCCGTATCACTTTAGAGCAGTGGTAGTATGGACTGGAAGGGTCAGATCCCATTCTGTTAAAGCAAGGTTGGCTTGGCTTACGTGGGAACATTTAGCAAGCCAAACAGAGCTTAGAGACTGCAGCTGTTCCCGTGAGGAAAGCCTCGGTACCTCGGCGCTGTGGCTTTGGAATGCACAGTAACTTTTAAAGCCATCAATGACATCCTTACAGAGATGTGTAACTCCAAGAAAACAGGTTACCATGCAACATACACTTTCTACAAAAAAACACAGGCAGAAAAAGGTTGGTTCCAATGTTCTAGCCATGATAATAACTCTGTCATTCCTTGGTTTGGGCTTGGGGTGGGGTTTTGGTTTAGATAAAGATTACTGAACAACTCCAAGGAACAAGTGCCTTCACTAGGACTGCTGCACTATACAATCCAAATTACTATTTGCATTTTATCAAACCACACTGCTGGAAAGTGAAGCTTTGACATGGACTTCAAAGAAGGAGTGACTTAGATTTCCTATAAAATGCTCATTTGTATTCCTTGTAACAGCAAAATGGTCTTAAGTTCTTATATTTGCCAAGTACTGCATCTGCTACCTCTGCTGTATCTTTGTGGGGAATCATTGTAAACTGGGTACCTCAAGTGATCGGCAGTTATCAAGTCAACTTTGTCACTGTAGTGACAGCTAGTGCTGTATCTGCAGACCAAATTACAATGCAGGATTAGATATCAAACAGCATTTTGTGAATACCCACACCTTTTAATAATTTAAAAGTAGGGGGTGTGAAAAAAATTCAAGCTCCAAAGCCAATTTCAAGGGCAGCATATGCACTAGTGCTAGATGCCGGCATTGTATCTGTACATGTATGTGATATCTTCAGCTCAGCAAAGAAAACATAGCAGTTAGAATTGTGGGATAAAAAGGATGTCAGGGAAACCCACAAGCTGCCAATAATCTTGAAATCCTCTGTCAAGGAGTTAGACAACAGAGAAAGTTCTAGTCAGTGATGTCCATCTGCAAGGATTCAGACAGCACCTCTGGAAAATGCAAGTGCTGACTTCAACCTGGACTTCTGGAAGAGCCAAAAGCAATACACACAGACACACAGATTGTTAAGCTGCAAAAACTGTCTAATGAACTTTCACATTGGGATAACTAAAACACTGCATTAGCCCCACTAGAAGATTTTCTGTGGGGCTTTCCTTCAGTACAAGCAGAATTAAGCTGACTGCAAAGTTTCGCCCCATAAGGAAGAGGGGATCATTATGTATATCCAACCCCCTTGATTGGAACTCTCTTTTCCTCCCTGAGCACTGCCCATCAGAAGGACTCTGGTCTCTAAGAGGCATTGCAGACCAGTAGCTGGGAAATTGTCTGGGAACTGCAGTGCAAACTGCTACATTGCACTCAGCTAGGCTAGACAAGAATAGGGAAGGACTGTTGAGTTTTCTGAGTAGGAGGGATTTGCACACATCAGTTTCGATACCCTGGACACTACAATGTGTGCTTAGCGCATTATTTAACATCACCTGGTTACTGCTTTCCACTGCTTCATCCTACAGAAGCTGTGGCAGTCCCTCTGAGTCAGTGTCCAACAAGTACCACTCTGTAACTTCATGATCCTTGTGTTTCTCTTCCCACCACCCCCCCAAAATGCAAAGTATATGCAACATCCTGTAGTTAGGTCCTACACCGAAAAATACAGGGCTGCCCTTGGGAAAATTCTACCCTTTGTTACACAGTTCACAAATAAGGAAAGCATGAGGCCTCCTGCCAAGGAACCAACAAAACATCTAATTCCAATTATCTGCTGTTCTATCTGTACCTTTCAATACCTGAAAGAACCACAAGGTCCTGGCGAACTCCAGAAACTTGTGATTTACATCAGTCCACCTATTCTTATAGTTACAGTTCAACCAGATGTTTAAATAAGATCACACGACCTGCCAGCCTCACCTCTGTGCCTGGGATGAACATATTTGTGTTATGATTATCAAGGTGACATAGAACCCGTAACTGTAAAGATACAAAACACTTTTCAGTGCAGTTTGTTCACAGTTTTACCTTTCCCCATACACACACGGTACCACTTGTTATAATCCGCATACTGGCTTAAAATCCATTAAATCACAAATTAAAGAGGAAAGTGTACCATGGGGCAGTTACAGAGGGGAGTTTTGAGTCCTCTTGTGACTCTGACAACAGAACTAGCCAGCTGACTGCAGCCCTCTGTTTCCTGAAGTCTCTCTAATGAAAGCAACACCCATAGAGTTCAGCTGGAAACAGGAACGCTGTGAGACCAAGTTAGTCTACCCTACCAAGCAGCACTGCCCCAGGACCAGGAGAAACAAAACGAGGCCTTTCAGAGTAGCAAAACTTCAGCCTGTTAGGAATTCAAGCCTCCCAAATCAATTTGGTTACATCTAAGAACTTACAATGCTCCAATGGATCGTTCCGTCCAGATGAGCCTAAGGATTCAGCATGGTTATGTCAAACTTGGAAGAAAAATGAGCTTTAAATGCTCAGAACCTAGGAACCTGCCATAGCCATCAGAAGGTTACATTGCAGAGCTGGTAATGTGAGTTCACATCGAGTTCATTCTTACCCTGTTGGCATGCGTACACCGAAGAGGAATTCATATTGTGGCCTACCTTGATAAATAAGCATTAAGCACAGCAGCAACGTTCATTTATTTTTGTTTTAGTAAGTCCAACACATTGTGTACTGGTTAGAAACCTTAAAAGCCATGACACTGCAAAGCTACTGGCACTGAACTCAATTAGATTGTAAGGTGACAAAAATTAGCCACCGAAACGCAGCACGCTCCTCCACTGACAGCATATCCTGACACCTCCAGGGCTGAGGCAGGGCAAAATGGCCATCCAGCCTCCCAAGTCTGTTCAGGCACCAGACACAAAAGATAACAAGATAGATTTATTTGTATTATTTTTATTTAAAAATCTTATTAAACCCAGCTTGCTGAAGGAGTAAGTTCAGCCAGCAATGACCTATTTCTTTTCTTAGGCTCAGAAAAGCTTATTTAGGAAGACTTAACTATTCTTTTCTTTGGCCCAGGGGGAATATTGGAAGTGCAATTTCTGGATTCACTTTCAACATGCACGCAAAATTATCTTCTGTTTTGGCCATAACTGTGATTTATTTTTCCCAGCACTCCTAAGCTTTTACACTGCATCAGCTGTCAAGCCTTGCTCAGGATAATTACAAAAAGTGACTGCTCACAAAGCCTTCCTGAAATCTACACCCCAAACACAGCAAGAACTTTACAGTATAATTGGCACTAATTGTTTCTAGAAGTTTGTTACCATGCAAACGCTGACCTTGCATTAGCATCCTCACCTACTGTGTTCATTAGAAATGTGATGCTTTAAACAGCAAAATAAAGTAATTCACCAGTTATCACATGCAACATTCCTTATCTGAGTTTCATTTCATCTTAGCAGAGAAACAGAAGAGGCACAACAACATATTCTCAGTGAAAAAAATTTACAGTCTATTAAGGATCTGGCTGGGGTTTTGTTTGACTTTACCCGTGCGTTGGACAGCAGTGTAACCATCAGTAGATTTTAGAGGGAAACGTCAATTTGAGATTGTCACTCCAGCCAGTTCAACACCACTTACTGCTTGACAGTGCCCTTGGTGCACCATGCTGCAACAATCAGAACACATCACTCATACCTAGAGCACAAGTAGTAAAGAAAGGGCAGCCACGAGTCATTTCTTGCACTTTTAATATCGTAAGAACAAACTACGAAAACTTCTAATAAAAAAAAAGCGCAGGACATCAGGTAGTGTTTGTTTTCTTTTGTTTTTTAAATTAATTTTACAAGAGATCTTAAACAATTTCAAAACCTTACAAAATGTATTCAAGTGCAGAAAGTTACTTTACTGATAAAATAGCATTTTTTTAATAATGTGCTTTTCTCCAATCAGAACCAGGAAGCGTATACGTATCAAAACCACCCGAACAAATCGCTTTTCTCCAGCCCAAGAAACAGCACAAATATTTTAAAACCCATAAAAGGAGCAGTCTGCTAAAAGAACAAAGCGACATAAAACCAGGGACTGATAAAGACAGTGCAGGGAAAATACACAAACCAGAAGATTTACCAAGTCTTCAGAAGCTGAAACTTAGCATGTGGAAGTGCTGAGCTCTTCAGCTGGCTTTGATTAACTGACCAGTTGTACAGGAGTAACTCAGTATCAAACATCAAAAACCCCAGTAGCATTAACAGGGAACACTGAGCCAGCCTGGTGATTTTGCACTGAACAGAACAAAAAGCATTTGTGTATTTTCTCTGTTAGTTTCATCACAGAAGTTTCAACAAGCAGCACAGAGCTGCAGCTCCCCTACCTTCTCCAGCTACTATGGAAAAGTTTGTGTTTGTGCCATTGGTTACTCAATTGTAATCTCACTGATTTAATCCAATAGCTCCATTATCACTTCGTATGCTCCATAAAGATATTTTGTGAAACAGCATTTTTGGTTATGAAGAGCAACAGCAAATCATGGTGGCACTGAATCACTCCAAGTGATCCCCACGGAAGGTGATGGAAATGGGCAGCACGTAACTGGCACATCAATTGCGTTCTAACAGATTTCTCTCCCAAACCCCCTGGATGCACAGTGAGTCCAATTCCAACTACACATCTCACCAAGTACGAGTTTAAACTGGGTTTAAACTGGGTTTAAACCAGCTGCACCAGTTACTAAGCTTCCCAAATAATCTTCCAGGTAACGGTGGCTTTTTTGTTTGGTTGGGTTTTTTTAATATTAATTGCAGAAGTCAGATTTAAAAGCAGCCTACATTTGAAAATGACAACATTTGATTGAAACATTGACTCATATATTTTTAATTCTCCCAGACCGCCTAGAAAAAAGCTTAAAAACTACTATACAAATTAAAGCTTGAATGAAAATACTCCCTAAGTACTTTTTCCCAGGACAAGCTTATCAGGTACAAACAGAAGGATATGTTCTGGTGACTGCCTTCAGAGTTCAACAAGCAAATGCTACAAGTTGCACCCATCACTACATTTCAAAAGTCAAAGCCTGTAATGCTACTTACATACTCATCAGCAAATTAAAAACCACAAAAGCACACTGGGCCAGTGTCACAGTTCAACAGTGCTGTAGCAGTAACAGGCAAGTTCAGGGTGTTCAAACTCAGAAGAAATACAAACATATGAACCTTGCATCTGCTGTTAAGAACAAACAGTCATTAAATAGGGGGAATCCTTTCTTCGCTACATACAGAAAGAACAATGTATTTACAGTTTTCAAAAATTCTGGACTTCTTGCATTATTTTGCAGGAATTTATATTCTTCAGGCTGAAAAGTAGTTACAGAATAATTCAGGACATAAAGAGCTTCTCAAAAGAGCCAGATTAACAATTCTAACTGGTGTAGAGACAGCCTTAAAAGGAAATAAACCCACCCATTTCATCTAAACATCCCACAATTTGTGGCAGCATATCACAAACTACAGATGCTTTAAGATGTTTGACACAAGTTAAATATTGCTCATTTTTTAGTTTTCCCCGATTTCAGTCATAGAACAGAGGAGCTGCAGTCATAACTGCTTTTGTATTCAGGTTGCTTCTCATTGCAGCATGTATTAAGATCAGTTCCAAGTTCCCCTCCTGTATTTTCAGTCAGAAATAAATGTACTCTCGTGGATGTAGAGTTTTCTGGGGTTTTTTTCCCCCCCTCAGCTTAAAATAAATGTACCAGTTGGAAACTAATCCATTGATATCCAGATTTACTCTTAAGTTTCCAAGTTAAGATGGTCAGTCTTAACCTGTAGTCTCGAAAAATATTTTAAAGCAGCTGAAAGCTTCAAAATGCAAACATAAAGCATGACACACAAAACCCCTAGTCAATAATTAAAATATTTTAAAAGAATGTGATAACTACAGTAAGAAGATGGTACTTGTGTTCAGAGCTGTTCTTCTAAGTTAAAAATAATCAGAGCACCTGTTTGGAATAACAGTACTGAGGAGAAAAAAGGAAGTCTTCACAGTAATACACGCTTTCAGTGCCACTTTTTTACTACAATATTTCATGAAAAGACAGTAGGGATTCAAAGCTTGCAGACTGAATATAGGAAAAATAGTTCAAACTTCATAGCACAGAATTAACACTTAAAGCAAAACAGAAATTATGTAGCTGACCTGTACATAAGACTGTAAGACTTCAAAAGAAAAGTAACTGAAGTCCTTCTTGTGCATGTGATGAGTTGGCATAGGAGTTCCATTCAGCATTGTATGAATCAACGTAAATTAACTACAACCAAAGTCAGAGAAACTCAAGCCAAAGGGAAACCTGATGAGATTATTTAGTCCTTCGTATCATGGAAGGTAACATTAACTTTCCAATGGACTGTGTGAGAGATTACACACTCAGGAGCTAAATTTGCTGTTTTCACAAACAATAGAAATCACTGCCAATCCTTCCTAGCCTCTTACAACGAAGAGTACGTAGCTTTGAGAAGTCTATCTACATGCCACAAGCATCTTCTTCAAAAGAGGGAAGATGCTACTGTAAAAACAGATCTTTTCAAGTCAAAGCAACTACATGTTTGGTCAAAATTGTACATTAAGGGGATTTTAGTAGAGTTTCAGCATTCAGCATTACATACAAGAAGTCTGGAAGTGGCAGCACAGCTGCATGTAAGGCATTTTAGGAATGATTCCAACACAGCTCACTGCCTTCAGCATTTTATTAGGTTCAACTAACAAAAGCAACCTCTCACATTTTGTTTACTACTATACCCATGGCCATTTGGATCAACCCTGAAACATCTGCAGACCTTCTGTAGTGACAGACGCAACACGAAGAGCGAGCGTGTCCCGTGCATGGAGAACGGCTGTCCGCACAGCTGGCTTCAACGTGTTGAATGAGAGAGGTCACTGCCCGCAGCCAGCCCTCCTCGCTAACTGGCCCAGTCCTGAAAGCGGAAACAGTCACTGGCTATCTTCCACACTGTGTTGGTAGGTGTGGCTTGTGCCGTCAGCAAGAAGTTCTGATTGAAGTAGCGCTGCTTGTCACCATCAAATTTTACTGTCCCACTTGTCACAACGAGGACTGTCGTCTGGCCTTGAGTAGCTTGGTCTTCACAAGGAGGAAAAGTATAAAGAGAACTACTCAACCAAAGACTAACTGGTAAAGAAGCAGGAGACGTACATAGAAGTTTCAATTCTGGTTATACCGGATATAGGCTAACAATCGGCCACACAGTCATGGAAAATACAGTTTTGTTGCACCATTTTTACACAGACAGTGGTGTATTTGCTCCCCAACACTGCTTTTTAATGGTTTTTCTATTTTCATCTGTTTTCTTCCTTACCGATATTCCCAAAATATCCAGTAGATGTAACGTATTACCTTCTCAATTACGTAAGCCTTTCTTTAGCAGATGTTAATCAGAAACCTAAAGAACTTAACATCTATTCTAGACGTAAAGAAATCAAAGCACACACAGGTTAACGAGCTGTTCCACTTTATACTGCAGGTCAGTATCAGAGGCTACAGTAGAGGTCTCTTGACTCTGACATTGCCAAGCAAAACCATAACCTGATAAGCCAGACCTTTTCCATACATGAAAACACATCACATCTGAATATCAGCTTAACAAAAAAGTCCTTCGATTATTTTCCCAGAGACATGAAAAAGTGTGGAGTTGCTGCACCTCGATTTGTGCTTTTATTTATGCACAGCTTGACATTTCAACCCTCAATATTTTTCTCTAGGCTTGTTCCAAAAGAAATATTAAGCACTCTAAGAACTGCAGTTCACTTTCAACAGTTACAAAAAAAAGACTGAAAGATAATGAAGTTATATTACAACTTTACCGTGAACGGGCTGGCAGTCCAACACGTTAACCTGGAATTCACTAGACGGCAACATTTCAAAAAACTTGTTGAGCTCTTCTTGCCCGGACACCGCGTTACCGTTCCACACCAAGGTGGCCTTGTCCAGGTAAAGTCTTGTTAAAGCCTGAGCATGAAAATACATGTTTGGGGAAAACGTGTAAACAAACGTAACAGACAAGGGAGGAAACAATATTCTTTGAAATATCACACTGAATTACTGATTTGCTTCTGTTCTCTCCATAAAGTGCCCTGTGAAATATCAGCTCCTTTTCCCAATTAGCATTCCTGACCAAGAATTAAAGCTAAGCAAAACATATTCTCCTTTGTTAGTAGCACTCATACACCTCCAAATTTAAATACTGATGAGACCCCAAAGCTAGTGATGGAACTGAACTAGTTGCCAACAAAAGGACAGCGCTACCTTTCCAGAATAAGTTTACTGGTGATTTTTCTGGGGGGAGGTTTGTGTGCACCCAACACAGATTGTGTCAAGAAAGCACAATGTCAGGTTAAAAAAAACCCAACCAAACACCACCAGGAACAGTGGAAACTTAAAAAGGACAGCTCTCTGCAGACCAGAACTTCCCAAATGTTTCCTAAGCTGTAAACAGCTGAGTACCTGCCTGATTCTTCTCCAAGCTGTTGATACATGTCTGCCTAACCTACTTCTGCACAGTGACTATGAAGTAGCATGCAACTTCTGATATTTTCACTTTATCCTCAGGCTCTGCTGAAGAGTCCCAGAAACAGAAGTGAAAACTGCTAATAAAAGACATTTGGAAAAAACACTCTCAATCCTGACCTCAGTGGCAAATAAAGCAAGTTTTATTGTACTGACCAAACCTATACCTCTAAAACACAGCTGCACGCGAGCTGTTCTCCTGAAGAAGCCTAAGACAGTTTCTAAAAAGGCCTCTTTTACAACAACACTGCATGGTAACACAAAAGCCTACACAGGGCTGTCTATGAAGAACACAGGTCTTAACTTGGCCAATAAAATACATGGTGACCGACTTCAGGTACTTTCAAGTGTAATGCTACTTAGAAAAGCAAGCAAAAATGCACAAGACAGTTTTAACTACTGTAAAAATATCTACATACCCTTCTTCTTTTATCCATTGTCTCATAATAAATATTGACAAATTCATCTGCAGCTCTACAAGCTTGGTCCACGTAGGTTTTGAAATCCTAGAGAGAAGAAATCACACCAAATTACTAACGTTAGGCAATTACATACAACCTAGTCATCTATGCAATCTCTCCATCCAGCAAATCACTCTGGTTGGTCTTTTCAATCCTCTCTGAATGATAATGACAAATAATGTTAAAACTGATTCCAAGCTCCTTTTCCAGTTGCAGGAGATACCAGCTTTTAGCCAAGTGACAGTTTTAGGATTTGCTGTCCGTGCTGATATATCTATTGTATTTAAACTGTAAATATGTACATTGAAAAATAAGCTACAGCTAGCTGCAAGTTGTGTGACCCTGCAAGTATTCAGTGAAAACACTTGATGCTGTGATGCCTGTTGTGAAATAAACAAAATTATTCAACCTATTTCCTAAAGTCAGCAAAACCCCCCAACACTGTAATCTTATTTTTCAGAATGCCTTTAAACATACATATGTAGAACGTAATAATATAGTTGGATATATAGATATAAAAATTAGACACATGCTGTATGGATTCCAGTATCAACCACTCCAGTGCTATATCCACAGGGAAAAAACAAACAGTGCACCTCACATCTTATCTCCCTCACATCTCTCTATTTTTATCCATACAAAGGTTAACAGCCTCTGTTGTTGCATCACTGCATTGTGATCCCATTCAGTTGTTTGCTCAGTTTGTTTTAGCTGTTTGGCCCTTGATCTCTTATAGATCCTGAACTGTGCCACCCTGGAAAGCAGTGATGCTGAAATTCCTGTCCATACATCTACAAATCTGCATTTGATTTGGATACAATATTTTGCTTAAAATATCATCACTTATCATTAATCCACTCCAGTGTTATATTAATAATATTTGCAACTCAAACAATACTTCACAATTTAATTACTTAGGATTTGGGGTTTTTTTTACAGTCTTTAATGAATACATACCAGAACTACCATGTATTCCTCCAAGAAACAATACTATTCAGAGAGGCCTTCATAGTGCAAAACAGTTCCTGGCCAATCAAATAATCCCTGCTTAACCCACAAAACAAACACTCTTATGTACTACATACTGTTCTTTTGATTCCCCTCTGTAAGGACACAAGCCTGCTCTTCACTTTCCTAGCTTCTCCAGCAATTTCTGAACCCACAGGCCAATTCCAAACACATACAACAAAGCAGTCTTTAAGGTGCTGTATTCCAGCAAGTGCCAAGGGAAACTCTTTGGCACAGGGAGGTGAAGGATATTACACCTCCCAGTAAGAGAACAGTGATTATATCTCAGCCTGCTATGTTATTGGCCATTACCTCTCAATCTATACATCCGCACCCACATACCAGCCACTGAACAGATTGCCATCTAGCTGCCAAACACACAGAATGGCCGTGAGGGAGAGCATTACAGACACCCCATGAGACTGGAATGAGCTGTTAGGGTGCCTACAATATAAGTTAAATGGAAAATAAGCCTTGTTAGTTTTGATGCTCCAGACAAGTTCTTTGTAACCATAGCCCAGAATATGTTTTTGTATTCCAGTAACAATTCAGGTAGGAGGAAACTTCTGGAGATCAGCTGGTGCAAATCCCTGCTCAAAGGAGAGCCAACTTCAAAGCTTAACCTAACTCCCAAGTTAGATCTGGCTGCTCAGGGGCCTATCCCCAGTCATGCTGTGAACATTTCTGGGGATGAAGATTTCAGTTTCTCCAGACTCCTGTTTCAATGTCTCATCGCCTCTAATCACAGGAAAGCCACCACTGAAAAAGCCAAACCCTTGAAGGCTCTGAGGACAACCCCAAGGAGATGGCCAATCTACAGAGCCTCTAGAAAACGCGGTGGTTCGTCGCACAACCCTCTGCCTGGCCTGAGGCCTCTGTGCATGGAGGCTGCAGGCGCTGAAAGTGGGAAGGCCTCGGGGGAGGACATCAGCTCTGCCCCGAGGACAGCCGGGGGCTGAGGAAGCAGTCGGACGGAGCAGCGCACACACCCCCGCAGACAGCCGCTCCCCTCCCTGCCTGCTCCCGCCCGGCACCGCGGCCCGGACCCGGCCCGGCACCCCCGGCGGCACTCCCCGCGGCTTCAGTCTCGTCCTCTGAAACTCAGCAGCCCGGGGCGAGAGAGCCCGCGCTTCTCTCCGTGCCGCGCCTCAGCGAGGCCGAGATTCCCCGCAGCCCCAGAGCCGCGGCCCCACCGAAGCCCGGCCCGGCCCTCCCCGGCCTGGCCGCCCGCCGCCGCCCGGACTCACCACAGAAGCGGCCATGAGGGAAACGACGCACGCGAGCGGCGGGCCGACGCCGGATGTGCGCCGCGCTCGAACCNCGCGCGCGTCCTCCCGCCAAAAACGTTCCGCCGCGGAAGTCGGTGTGGGGTGATCGGAGACCTCGGCGGGTCCGGGTGGGGAGCGGCAGCGCCGCGGCAGGGGAAGCGCCACGGGACCTGTCGGTGTGCGGTGTTTGTCAAGGGCAGGCGAGCGCCGGCCCGGCCGCGAGGCCCCGTGGCGGAAGTGGCGCTGGCGCCGTTCGCGTCCGTCAGGGGGAGGCGGCCACACCAGCAGCTGTTGGGTCACGGGCGGCAGCGCCTGACTGGAGCTGAAGCGCAGAACTGCCCGCAGCACAGCGGGACGTGCGCGGCTCTGCTGTGGCGCTCGGCTCTACCTAACGCCGTCACCTTCCTACTTGTAACTGCAGGAGTAGTGGTGTGAGGCAGCGTTCGCCTTGCCCGGGGACAAGTGTATCCGATGGGCCTCTCTGCGGTGCCTTCTGCTAGATGAAACCATGGCTTTGTGAATAAAAGACCACGAGTTCGGGTGCTTCAGTGTCTTCCGGAGTGGTGAAGTGTTGAAGTCTTGTGTGCTTTGCTACAAGTACTTAATTATCTGTTAATCTGTGAACGCAAACAAGGATAAGGATGCCTTACACGCCTTGGGCAGCCACTCCAATGGAAAATCACACACCGGTTACTTGATAGCACAGGCGCAGCTTGCTGTCACCCAGAATGTAGTCACAGATACAGTACACTGTATCTGCAAGACTCTGGATATAAAAACAGGTCAGTGCAGAGCACTGTGTCCCCGATGCTACACAGATTTTAGATCTTCCTGTGCTTTTTCTAGGCGTGCTTGTTCTCCCTGTGGTTGCCATTATTAACAGCAGAGGCTTTCCGAGGTCCCCAGCTGCCCTGCCAGCAGCCCAGAACACAGTCAGGCCCATGCTTCCACCATGGGCAGGGAGCTGGGCAAGTGCATGAAGGAAACAGGCTGTTTTCCTGTAGCTGGCTGGTTAAATCTTCATCACAAGGTGAATAACTGTAGAAGACCTGATGAGACTCAAGAGGGGTGTGATTAATTACTAAAAATTATGTGGAGCTGACTAGGAAGAAATTATATACTGAAGGTGATAAACACTCTGGGAATGGAGAGGTGCATCTGTGACAGGGCTGCTGGGAGAGGACTCAGTTTGCGTCAGGCCTCTGAGGCTGTGCCCTTTAGCATACTGGATCATATCCAGTGGTGTCAGCTGTATACTAATATGTCATCTCTGTGTAGGAGTTACATTGCTATGGAACAGCATATCCTGTTGAATTAACCACTGCTCAATGAAGGCACCTTAATGCAAAGGTTCAAACATCCTCCCCTTTGAAATCTCAAGTGTCGTACATCACCATATTATCTATTTGCCTCAAATTCATAAAAGCACTTCATAAAACCTCTCCCCTATAAAGAAGAGCTATCATAAATTTCCAAATGAAAAAGCAAGGCACTGAAAATTATATATGACCTGTTCAAGGTCACAAAGGGAGACAATTACAGAACTGAGAACTGCAATTTGAATCTCTCAGCTTCATCATACAAACATCTTTACTCCAGTCTGAGATACATCAGCATAAAATCCCATCTGACATGTCCATTATGTATTTCATGTTTATTTTCATCATATTGATGCCAATATGTCTTAAAAAGGCTGTGTCACGTTCCTTTTCAGTAAATCAGAGTGGTAGGAAGTGACCACTGTAAATCCTGGTGGACTGAAGGGATTGTATGGGTGTTCTCACAGAGACTGCAAAGAGCCTGGACATAACAACAGGAGAGAGATAAGTATCTGTAAAAGCACCACCTCTTCATTTGCTCACATGCACCTGTGAAACCTGGAGGAGAACAGGTTTAACACAAGCCCTGTCACTGGCAGATTGCGAAACATTCTTTAAATCTTTCAAAGACATTTAAATAGGCTGTTCCAACAAAAGAAGTTAACTACAGAGACTAGTAGAAACTGAAGTAGCTAATTAGTTCACAAGCCTTCTTTCTGTCAGGTCAGGATTTTTCTCTGCAGATTATACTTTTTCATTCAGAACTACTTGTCACACTGGGATCATTATTGTTTCTTTGGTAACAGTTAATCAGAAGAATGCTTCTGCAGCAGGATTCACTGCAGACTCTCCACTGGAAATTAGGAAGGTAAATAATTTGAAGATTCTCTGTGCCACTTGCCTGCCTGCCTTAGCATTATCCAGTGAAGTAACGTGTCAGTTGGACGGTGAATTGGAAACATGGTGTGAAATTCACTCTCAGCCACTTCTGAAGAGGACACAACATTTTGGATATCACTTTAAAGGAATAACTTATTGTTGGGATCAGCTAATTCAGGAAAAGGACAAGAAGAAAAATTCCTCTTTAACACCAAGCAGCACCTAAGACCTGGTTCAAAATATTACTGTGAAAGAGATTCACAGTAGTAGCCAAAAGGTACTCAGGTCTAAACTCTGGGAAAAACAAGAGACAAACAGCAGCAACAAAAAGAAAACTGTCACCCCAGTATTTAATAAAAACCCAAACCTAACCAGCAAGAAATGCAAGATATTTGCAGGTGGTGTGGAAACTGCTTCAATACGTTAGCAATATGGGATACTCGGCCCAAATGCGTACCACGTAGCAGACATGCTTTACAAGACCAAAAAAGTCTAGAATGCTTAATAACAGGCCTGTGCAGAGAATTAGAAGTACAGAGACATCCTCAAAAAAATCTCCAAATGGAGGAAAAAACCCCATAAAGAAGTAAGATTTCAAAACGTAGTAAGGCAAATCAAAATCAGCTGCTTTCCCTTGATTTGGGTGTCTAAGGCTGAGACTAGTATGAGCAGACACAATTTCCACTTTTGTACTGAACAAATGACAGCCATAGTGTATACTGTCCAAATATTCCCTAAATATCCATTTGGATTTCATTCAAGTAACAACCAGGTGCAGCTCATAATTTCTCTTCCAAAGTCCAGATATCCCCAACAGTTTCTCAACCTTATAATCTCCTCTAGTACCTAAAGCCAACTTACCTGTGCTCCCCAGCCCTTTATTTTTCAGAAGGAACATGTAAGATAGAAATGCCAGAATGACTCAGCAGCAATGACACTGAACTTCCATGCACAGTTCAAGCGGTTTACATCAAGATGACTCATCAAAATACCTTTACTTCTGAAGATGGTTCCTAGAATATGCAGCTCTACTACACCCACTTACCATCTGGAAGGGAAATGTTGAGTTAGTTAAGATCTTACAGAAAAAATCAGAGGCAAAATGGTAGTTTTGAAATAGCTGGGATGAGCTATTAGACTTGTGGGATGAACTTGGATATATGGGGTATGTTTGATTCTATAATCAATAATGCTATGCTTTAAAATTATTACTTACTGGAAATCTTCCCAAATACCTGATACTAAGAGCAATGAATTAAAATTGTAATCACAATTAAATGGCAAATAGGATGATGTATCTCCATATCTGTGTGGAGATAGGAATTCTTAGAAGTGACTGATTTATAACTTCTGTCAAATTTACTCAAAATAAATGGTAAGTAAAAATGTATTATGCTTTCAAAAATGCATTCAACCACCTGGGTAAGGCCAGATTTTATTTTGTTTTCATCTGCTGACCAATTAAAACAATTGAAATTGATAGAGAAGTGCTGGCTAATTTCAGAATCCCTGACTAAATGCATAGGGTTTTATTGTGAATTACTGATACTGGCAAATAGTGACCACAGGATGAAAGTAGAATTCAGTCTCCAACAGGAGATTGAAAACACTTCACATTTTCCCCACAAAATCTTCAACTGACAACTATGTACATTCACATTCATACCTATGCAGAAATGAAGCCCAACTGCACGTTGCTAGGCCCCTTTTCAGACTAACCTTGTGCTGTGTGTCTGAAAAACTGTGATGTTTCTGTAATGACTTCAGTAACAGACTAAAATGAGGTCTGTAGGTCCTGATTACCCTTGATAAAACAAATAGTCCTTAGTTTTGCCAATAATCTTGCTGTACTTAGATGAATGTGCTTGTAATTTTCAAGGGTTTATAATTTATTCCCCTTTAGGGTCACATAATTAACACAGAAAGATTTGAAATAGAATATCCTCTATTAAAAGAACCCAACAAACTACTATGCTTTTCAATTTCTTAATTCAGAATAGATGTAACATTACTGAAATCATAATAACATGCTTGAACTCTGCAGGTTCAAAATATCACTGCGGTGTTGTACACAGCACTGAAGGGTAAGTCTGGGAGGCAGCAGAAGGCAAGGTTCTTCCAAATTTTAGTAGCTCTTCCACTGACTAGAGACCAAAGACACGATCCATGGCCTGTGTCAGGGATTAAAATCAAATTGGTATGTTCACTCTCTTATTATTAGGTTCATCGGCCTCCACTGATTGCATCCTTGCTAACAATATCCAAATAACAGGTTAAAGATTTAGGAGGAATGGTGACCTTTTTGGGAAGAATTCCCTCAAGGTCAGTGATTGACACAACACTTCAGCTTTGTAGCTGGTGAAGCAGTATCTTAGAGGCTCTCATGCAGTCACAGGTCATGTACGCTGTTAAGACGGTGAATCTTTTTGAATAGTGATTGGTTCTTGTGAAACACAATAGTCTCCAAGTTTGTTAGTGTTACCACAATGTATAGTAACATTACCCAGGTTTAAGGAACAAGAGACAACAGACACTAGCCAAATCAAGGTGGGTTCTATGAAGCTGAATCGTGACTCAGTGTTTGAGGGTTTTGCCTGAGCAAGGGCTGAAAGAGAACTCGGGAGATTTCATCTGTTAATGCAAACTGGGAGTAGGTCTTAGGTGCTCAGCAGATGCACACTTTGACCTGTATGCTGGATACAAAGATACTGTAAAAGCTGCAGTTTGGATTTACTAAACTGCAGTGGACTCAAGAAGGCCTGGTGCGGCCTGTCCATTCTCAATAGAAAAGCTCTGGACAGACCCAGGCAGAACCTGCGTTTGTTACAATCTGCGGGGACTCCAGACTGTGCACCACTCCACCTCAAATTCCCCTCATACCAGACCTGAAGGAATGCAATGACTCTTATCCTGACAAATACCCCTCTTGTATTTTAAGGAAAAACAGGATTCAGTATATACTGAAGTGATAACCGTTCCACTCACCCCCTGGGATTGGGTGAGATCAAATACAAAGAACTCTTCTATTTTCATCCATGTCAAAGCACTCCCAAGTGGGGATACATTTTCAGAACAGGTCAGTTCAAAGTGTCACTACAGTTGCTGGTTAAAGCAATTTCAAAAGCCTATCCCTTTCATTAGGTAATGAAACACTATTTGAGCTCTTATGAAAATCTGTCTGTATGTAAGGCAAACCTTGGTAAGTATATTTGTACTACAGTGGACTCTGATAGTTAAATGGAGCAAGCTGGTAGTGGGAGTGTGTATATGTGCACACAGACATGCTTATATACCGGGGGAGGGAGTCTACAGCCTCACCCTAAGGCTTGTAAAGTGGTTCTGTTTGCACTTGTCCTTTTGTACCAAAATTTTAGACAGCCATGGCTTCAGAAGTATGTTGTGTCACTTTGCAGCAGTATCAGCTCCCAGCTGTGTCCTGTATAAACAAAACTGAAGTCTTGCAAGTACCTGTTATCAAGATACCTGAAGTATGACATGCCCATACAATCCCCTGCATCAGCCACCTCAGCTGGGAAGGATTGTACAAGCACCGTGTGCAGCACAGGACCATGGTTTGTCATGCTGTAGAATCACAGAATCATAGAATGGTCTGGGTTGGAAGGGACCCCATGGATCATAGAGCTCCAACCCCCCTGCCACAGGCAGGGCCACCAACCTCCAGGCCTGGAGCTACACAAGGTTGCCCAGGGCCCCATCCAACCTGGCCTTGAACACTTCCAGGGATGGGGCATCCACTACTTCTCTGGGCAGCCTGTTCCAGCCCCTCACCACTCTTTCTGTAAAAAACTTCCCCCTAATATCTCATATAACCCTTCCTTCCTTTAGCTTTAATCCATCCCCCTTGTCCTGCCATTATCTGCCCTTTTAAAACGTTGAATCCCCTCCTGCTTATAAGCTCCCTTCAGGGACTGGCAGGCTGCAATGAGGTCCCCCCGCAGCCTTCTCTTCTCCAGGCTGAACCAGCCCAGCTCCCTCAGCCTCTCTTTGTAGGGCAGGTGCTCCAGCCCTCTGAGCATCCTCGTGGCTCCTCTGACCCCTCTCCAACAGCCCCACATCTTTCTTGTATTGGGGGCCCCAGCTCTGGACACAGGACTCCAGATGGGGCCTCACAGGGCAGAGTAGAGAGGGACAATCCCCTCCCTGTCCCTGCTGCCACCCCTCTGCTGATGGAGCCCAGGATCCCATTGGCCTTGTGAGCTGCAAGAGCCACTGCTGGCTCATGTTCAGTTTCTCATCCACCACAATCCCCAGGTCCTTCTCAGCAGGGCTGCTCTCCAGGAGCTCTTCTCCCAGTCTGTATCTATGGCTGGGATTCTTCCAGCCCAAGTGCAGCCCCTGACACTTGGCAGTGTTGAACCTCCTTAGGTTCCCCTGGGCCCATCTTTCCAGCCTGGCAAGATCCCTCTGGATGGCTCCTTTCCTTCTAGGGTGTCACCACACCACTCAGCTTGGTGTCATCCACAAACTTGCTGAGGGTGCACTCAATCCCATCATCGATGCTGTAACGTGTGTGCTGCACACACGGCCATGGTTTGTCACGCTGTAAGGTGTGTGCAGCACAGGGCCATGGTTTGTCACGCTGTAAGGTGTGTGTAGCACAGGGCCATGGTTTGTCACGCTGTAAGGTGTGTGCAGCACAGGGCCATGGTTTGTCACGCTGTAAGGTGTGTGTAGCACAGGGCCATGGTTTGTCACTCTGTAAGGTGTGTGCAGCAGGACCAGCACACTCCCTCGCTGTTTCTCCCCGCGGCTGGAAGCACTGCAGCTGCAGTAGTACAGCTCATCCTTTCTGCTGTCTCCATGTAGTACCGCTGAGTTTCCCCTAAAGCCTGGAAGGAATGTCTTTCTTGCATCCAGAATTTTGTTACAAAACTTGCCATTACACAACCACATTGCATTTTGAGGAAAAATTTGGTATATAAAATACTGGAAAAGCATCTCCAGTTCTGGAGCCTTAGTAAAATGACCCCAATTCTAGACCTCACCCTAGGAGACATCAGACAACAAGACAACAAATGGCAGTAACACTTTGCTTCCTAAACTTAGGAAGACTAGAAGGAAAAATCTGAGCTACAACACAACTTCTAAACCAGTTCTAAATTGCACTAGGTGTCCATCAGAATCTGAAAAAAGGTGTTGTGAGACATAGGGCTATTGCTGTTCTCTGCTTCTTCCCAGCCCAGAGTATCAGGTATTTATGGGTAACAGAAGCTGGAAAATTAGTTCCTTTACCATTGCTACCCTCAATAAAAGCATTTTTTAAAGTCAAAAATACAAACTAGTTTTGGTCTTGAACAGATACTCATGTAGTCTTGGTCAAAAGCAATTTGTCTTCCCAGTTTTCAGGTGGCTGGGTTTTTTCACCAGTATTTTTCCCCTTCAGGAATGAAAGAGACCTCTTTTGACAATAGTCTAATTTATATTAAAATACATTTAATATAAAAATAGTCTAATTTTTATATTAAAAATATTTTTAATTAAGAAGTTTTGGATCAGCTATAGATGGAGCACTAACCACTCCACATTACTGATTTAATAGAACTACTGAGCAGAGTTCACTCAGATGAGAAGGGCCTGCAGGGCCAGAATTACAGTTCAGATGCTGTCTGGAATTCTTAGTTCAGGTCAGCTTGTAGCATATTCTGAGCTCAGTTTACATTTGGCTCAGGCATAAATGCTGGGCAGCAGTAGGCAGCCCACAACACTTAAGTGGTTAGTGGGATGACAACAAAAATCAAAATGCTAACTAGTATTTCTCCAGGCCAAACGTATCTGTGTATATTTCAGGAATCATTTTCCAGTGAAGAATCATTTAATTCCAGCTGGACTTGCTTTTTTAATAAATGGAAGAGTTAGGACGATCTGATACAATTATTAACAGAGTATGTGCCTTCCAATTGGAAAATATTTCCCTTTTTTTTTCTCTGAATACTGTAAAATATTTAGAATTGCCCGAGCATCTGAGCTGGGGCTCTGTGAGCAGCTGAGCTGTCACAATAGCTCTGCAGCAGGGACAGCAGCATGCTTTTATTTCACCTCCCCGCTCTCTGTGTTATCTACACTCTCAGTTCTATCAGTCACCTTTTGCAGAGCTAATTTAATTAACTCAAACTGTGGAAGAGGCCACCTTTCCTTACCCTCAATACACTTGGCAAGCTAAAGTGGACTGGAGAGTGGTCTTGCAAGCAACAGTTGGCAAATGAAGGTAAGTAGCTGGAGGTTATGGCTGGGACGAGAAGGGGAGGGAGGGAAGGTATCTGAGAAGAGCAGTTCATTTCCCTCACCCATACGGGCATGAGGAGGGTGATGGAAGCATACACCCAGGGCACAACTGCCCCTTCCAGTGGCAGCAGCCACTTAGGTCATCTTAAATGACCTGATGATTTTAATCTCACATCAGACAAATTAGGAATTATTTAGTAAAGGAAACGAAGTTGGAATGTGGTAAATTTTCTTAATGCAAGGAAAGAATCAAGCTCACTGTTCTCACTTAGGGAATGTGGATAGCAAAAAGTACTGACAAAAGGTAATACAAAAGCTAATTAATTAGGTTCTCACCACAAGTATAAACAACTCAATTGTTTCAGGGATATAAAATGAAATCTGTTTTATCCTTCATTACATAGATTATAACACATTCATTGGAAAACAGTCGGATTTCACTGGCAAAGCTGATGCATCTATTTTTATCTATTGAGCTACTTGTTAAATTATATGGGGAAAATGTTGCGTTGGGCTTTGCAACCTGCTTCTCCTATCCTAATAGATCACTAACTTACATTCCATAAACTTCATCTATGTACCTTTCTTTTATAGCTTAATGAAACCAACAAACTAAATCAGTGGAGCATATTAATTACATACAAAGGTCTTTAGACTCTAGAGAAGGAACAGAAATCTTCACTGAAACAGATGCATCCTCACCTAGGAGTCTATTTCTCTGGCCCTTTGCATGGGCAGAGTAAAGCAGAGCCAAAACCCAAAGAGAAAAGGGCTGTGTGAATGCCTGGAACCACCAAATGAATGCAGCAGAGTAATGACAACTGAGAAGAATAATTCCCTAACGGATGTACAATACAAGACAAGCCCTACCACCCCAAAACATTGACTCATGTACTTTCTGCTTCACAAATATTTGAAGAAAGATAGTTGCAAGGCAACCTGATGTCAGTGGAACACTTGGACAAGAGATATCCAAACACAGACCGCAGAAAGGAGAAACAGAAATCGCTTATCACCTCTTTTTCTGATTGTATTTTCAATGCTTCAGTAATATTGACTGTTCCTGACAGATACACAGATCAGCAGATGGTGGGACACTGCTATTATTGTGCAGCAATAATCCATTATTTTATGGTTTGTCATCAGCATTTGAGAGTGTACTTTTTTAGAACAGGTTTTTTTTTTTAAAAAAAGCTTTATCACATTATTGTATTTTCCACAATGATTTACAAATAAATGTAGAATTACTAGGAATATGTAGTGGGACTCAGTCAATAAAATGTTCCTGCTTTTCCCCTTGGATATTTGAGAGGGTGAAGTGTTAGAAATACATGGGCTTGTTTTAATGAGGCAACACGTTACCTGGCAAATACTGTCTGTGAAGTGCTGACTGAAGCCCAGACTAGGTTTGGAATTTGTATTAAGACCTGGCACCAAAAGAAACTATTTTGACCTGAGTACTGCAAATATGTCCAGTACAAAACACCCCTGTAAATATGGGTCATGGCTTTGCATAACAAGGCAGTAGTCTCTACCAATTTAAACTGCAAGGACGGGGGCACCCAGTGTTCCCTGAGGTATCAGCAGTCCAACAGTCAACTGTTAAAACAATGGTAAAACTCCCAACAACTGTAATGGAAGCCAGATCTGGCCTTTGGTTTGTTTGTTTTGTCTAAACAGGGAACAAACAAAGTTTCTTCAAAATGTAACTTTAATTGCTACCTCAGCTGCAGGGCCTCATTGCTCAAGCTCCAGATACCTGGCTAAATGTCAAACTATTCCATCAGCTCTTTGGAGACAAGTATTAGACAGAGACTGCATCTGAAATCATTTCCCCAAGCACCGTTCAATTAACCCACTTGGCTAAAAGGTGATGCAGAAATCAATACTTTGTAACAGATGCTGGTGTTTCAGAAGAAACTGATCAATAGGCATCAGAGCAATTCCAAATTACAGACAAAGTTAAAATATCAAGCAGTTTAGGTACCAAATCTATTGCTTCCATTATTTTGGGCAGGATATCCCCCTGGCTACAATTACAACATATCATTGCTTTTATTAAATTAATTATCACTTTTTAAAAAATAAAAAGAATTACTGTCATTGTGGGAGAACAAGCAGTTCTTCCCTGCCCCCTGGTCCTTCCAGCCTTGTAGACAGATAATGTGAAAATAACAGGAGACCCAGTGTGGCCCAAAGGATGAATTTTAGGAGAGCTTGTGCTATTTCATACCTACAAATGACTCAAAGAGACATTTTCACACTAAGAAAAATTTCATATCCACAAGCCTTTTAATGGGAAGGGTTGCAAACAAATGAATGTGTTCTCCTTCATACTATAAATAAACCCTGCAATCAAATTTCCTAAAGTAAGACCCAGGACGTGCAGAATCCCTTCTAGTGAATTGCCTTGGTTCCATAAGATCACTGTCAGGCTTCTGGCCAGTGGCTGGGTTCTCTCTGGGTGCAGTCACAACGTGCTCCCTGGCAGTGCCATACATTAATGACTTACTTTCTGCACTTAGTGGGGAGAAGAGAAATGTTTTTCCAAACAAGTAACCCTGGTATGTTAAAAACAGGTTTCTTGGCATGTGAATTCTTTACCTTGGCATTGATTCACCAAAGAACACTAAATCTCATCTCCCCTGATTGTACTAGTGTGCCAATGAGCAATGTATTTTAAAAACATTATAGTAAGTATGGGGGGAACACAAGTTATGAGGAATTTGTTAGAACCTTTACAGTTTTATCACCAAACTGCCAAGAAAGGTAAATATCCAGAAAACAAAAAAGCCCCCACAGGACATTTTATAAATGGTTTTCCTGCACTCCTTCAGAGTTTATGTCAGAGAGAGGAAAGGGAGTATCATCTTTAAAAATAGCAGTTCCCTGTGTTGCTGTGCTCTTGAGATGAGGTTTCAGGATATGAAGATTCTCTTCTGGGAGGAGATGACCAGAGCAAGTCAGAAACATGAGGGATTTCCTAGATGACCTTTGGATTTGTATTTCAAGGTTACTTTGCAGGGATACTGAGCCATATTCTTTCCTCTTAGGCACTAAACCAGGTCAGATAATAGGATGATTCAGGGTACTTTTAACAGGCTATAGAACTTTAGACATTTAAACCTCCAGTCAAATGAATCCAGCTCACTCAGAGGCCTGTGTGGCATTGATGATCGTTCTGAGTTCGGCTCTCAGAAAGCAGACAGTTTCATCAATAAAGGTTCAGCCATTGGTGCACCCTGCCCAGTGTCCCACGCAGGAACATGAGGCTACAGAAAAGCTTTCTGTAGGTAAAATGCTCTCTCTGCTCCTGAACAATTTAAAAATATCTAAAAGACAAAGAACAGCGAGCAGCTCCTGTGATCATCTGTTAAAATGTGAAGGTGAGTACGCTCATAGAATTGTACCAGGCTGTGTCCCTAGATATCTTCTCTATTAATAACAACTTTAATTCCTCTCCCTACTATTTAAATTTCAACACATTAAGATACCACTGTGCAAAGAAGGGTTTCTTAAGGATTGAGAGCAGAGCATCGAAGAAACTGGTGAAAGTTCCATCAAAACAGCCAAGAATAAGCCAGCATGCCAATGCTTTGTTGATTTATTCAGTGGTGCACCTGGACCCACCAGCCATCATAATATTCCATCTGCAGCAACAGCTGTTTGCTCAATTGTTGTCATATTGTCTGACACAAACAATTGTTTGTTAAATTTGTCATCACTGATTCTCTATGGGGTTTGAAATGCTGGAAAATGTTACATTTTGTTCTTCTCCTTAGGTTTGGAGCATTTTTTCTTACATAAGGGTGCAAGGTTCCCAGAAGAGGTTTTGTGCAGCTGAATTACAGGTCCTGTAGCATCCCCAGAAAGTCCAAGGTGGTTCACTGTGAGTTAAGGAGACCTGTGTAAGGGGAGGTGGAAAGTAATGCTTAGCAGATGGAACTATGTGGCAGAGAAGATGGAAGGATCTGGTCAGATCACCAGGCTGAGAACTAATAAATAGATTTTATACAAACTGTTGGTGAGAACGGAGAAAGAAATTCCAGATCAGAGGGAGTATGGAAGAAGTGACAAGAGTCAGGGCTGGGGAGTGATCTTAGAGAGTCATAGCTGCAGGGAAAGAACAAATACACTTATTAGAAATGTTATTAAGGAATGATTTGCATGAAGCAGTGGAATTTGAATACTAGATGAATGTGACAGCACATATTACAGAGTGGAGCAACAGGGAGGACTGTGTTGTTATTTCCTGTGAAGATACTCAACAAGAAATGAAGCAGCATTATGTGACAGGAGAATGCTTAGAAATCATAGAATCATAGAATGGTCTGGGTTGGAAGGGACCCCATGGATCATAGAGCTCCAACCCCCCTGCCACAGGCAGGGCCACCAACCTCCAGGCCTGGAGCTACACAAGGTTGCCCAGGGCCCCATCCAACCTGGCCTTGAACACTTCCAGGGACGGGGCATCCACTACTTCTCTGGGCAGCCTGTTCCAGCCCCTCACCACTCTTTCTGTAAAAAACTTCCCCCTAAGATCTAATCTAAACCTTCCCTCCTTTAGCTTTAGTCCATTCCCCTCTCCAACAGCCCCACATCTTTCTTGTATTGGGGGCCCCAGCTCTGGACACAGGACTCCAGATGGGGCCTCACAGGGCAGAGCAGAGAGGGACAATCCCCTCCCTGTCCCTGCTGCCACCCCTCTGCTGATGGAGCCCAGGATCCCATTGGCCTTGCGAGATGCAAGAGCCACTGCTGGCTCATGTTAAGTCTCTCATCCACCATGAAATGAGGAGGAAGACCTGAAAAACTTCAGAACATGGACAAGGTTTGAATATGAGAGCTGCTGAAATCGCTGTACAAATGTGCATGACAAGAGAAGGAGGAAATTGAAGACAGCCCTGTCATGTCTCTGGAGAACTGGGAGAAGAGAAATGTACCCATCAAAATAGATGTTTTATGAACTGCAGGAGATAAGCACCAGGAGTGAAGGTAATGAAAAAAGTAGAGCAAGATGCCTCCTGAAAAAAATGCTTTTAAAGTATATTCCAATGGGAAACAGTAGAGAGATGTGGAAAGACAAAGCAACTCCAGCTGTACTTTCATTGACAGAATTGTTCCTCTTCCCATCGACAGGTGGCACCTACGCAACAGCCTGGAGCATTCTTCCCCACGCCACGCACCACACATGACGGCACTGTGCATCTCCACACTCCAGCCACGATTTATGAGGTCAGACGCGGGCTAAACATTCTCAGACTGCCAGGCAGTCTATGGCTTGTGACTGAGGTCAAACAGCAGAGTGACATTCAGCCACTGCATGTCAGAGTAAAGTCTAAAGGACACAATTTGGTGCAATTTATTGACTTTCTACCAATGGAGGAACTTTGGTTTCAAAGAGTAAGGAATGAAACACTGTAAGACACATTTATAAATGTTCCCAGCTGTAGTCACATGTCCACAGGTAGCTGTGGACAGAAGTCTGGCTTTCAGTTGTCAGTGTATTCATTGCTCATGTACTGATCACACCAAAACATTGATGAAACACAATCCTGGATAGCAAGTGTCAGAAGTTCTTGTCCCAGAGCCACCACAACTTAAAGCACTTTTATTCACCTTAGATGGGGACCTGAAAGCTTTCTTATTCTGCAAAGCTTGCAAACCCTTTCAGACTGGGTGGAGACACTGCTCAGAGTTACAAAAGCTTCGAGTACTGAGACAAAGCTTGATCTAAGGTTGTTCTTACAAACTCCATTTACCACTGGCAACCACCAGCATAAAAAAGTACTCAGGCTTCCCAACCCCAGCTGCAAACCTCTGCAAAGTTAGTACTGGTAGTTGGCAGTAAGGTAAATAATTTCATTCCAAATACAGCACTCTACAACTGGGAGAGGAAGAACCAGCAACCTAATGGAGTCCAGCTGGGGTGTCTGTTGAAATCTGTTAGATCTTTGATGAAATGATGCTGAGACCCTGCAAAAATCCAAGGTAGTCTCCTCCAGGAGAAGGAGACAATACTTGTGTCTTTAGTGAAAATTCCTGCTCATTAATAGAACACCCAATCCACAGACAGAAGGAGAGGGAAGCGTCTTTATGTAAAGGTCTGACAACACTGTAGGATGTTTTTTCCTCTTGGAATTCAGCAGATTGTGCAAAATGTTAGATTTTCAAGAAAATTATGAGAGAATGTTCCTGAATATCAAAATGCTTTCTTAAGCATTTTTACATCCCACACAGAGATACAGCTTTTTAGTGTCCCAGGTCCTTGCCTAACACCCTGGCCAGCCATGAAAACAAAATAAAATAGTATTACTAAAATTTGGAAATCACATTGTAATAAAGGATCTTCAAATGCAGTCAGTGCCTTTGAGTGTCTCACAAATGCCATTAAAGCAAAGGTATAGGAAAATATTCCAAAAGTGAATTCTTTTTCTGTTCACAGATATTTGGAATAAGATTACGTGGCACTTAAGTACAGAATCAGAGTAAATGCTTCCAAATTCTTTTTTAATTCCAAGCAGAAAGACAAGAAGGTAGAATGACAGTGAGACAATGCACTCTCAACTGCCAAAAAAAGAACAAAATATGCTTAAATTCACACTGATGATAATAATTTAAAGTGAGCTCTGCAGTATGCAAGAGCCCAATAGATGAATACAGAAAGGGAATTTTGGCAGTATCTACAGTGCATGCCCCAGACATGGGAGACCTTAAGAACCAAGGAAATGTCATTGATCTGTGAAGGTTTCTAGATGTATTGAGCACATACTTCTGTTTCTCCTATCAGAGAGAGTTCTGCAAAAAGAGCATCCCTTCCTAGCAACTTACCTGGGGTTACAATGCTCGTCTTTCACCAGGATGACTCACAGAGCCACCGTGTGCTCCCCTGTGCCCTGGTGTATTCTGCAATGTTCTATATTCAACCAAGGCTGGGAGTATTAGTGTCAGTTGCTTTCTGGTTGGTCTCATTTGAGAAAGGAGACAGAAATGTGCACAAGGGACATGTTCTAATTTTTATTTTTAGACAAATCTTTACAACCTTGAACAACTATCAGGAAAAAGAAGCAGCCAGTGCTGTAAACAAACTCTGAACTAGAAATTCTAAGGCAATTCTAATTCAGACAGTAGGGTCAGAAGAATGCAAAGGGTCTGTGAAGTAAAATGTGTGGGGTTTCCTCAGTTCCACTTCTGTATTGTCAGAGTACATCTCCTGTAGCCATTCACCTGCCTGTGGGTACCATCTGCTGTGAAGAATCTCAGTGTCAGTTGCTTTGCAAGCCTGTGACTTTCAAGACTGTACATACACAGGTCAGAAATATTACAGTGTCTTAAAGCAGGCAGTGAGAAATTATACCTTTAGTTATGTCCCAGGAAGACTTCAGCTGTAATGATAAGGTGATGGTTTCCAGGGAAGAAGGTTTAGAGGCTAGGAGCCTAGAAAGAGCAATGTGGTTACTTGAAATTGTTTCCTTATAGCAGCTTGTTGGGATTTATTACACTAAGTTCAAAAAAGTCTGATGTGGACTACATTAGTTTCCAGATAAATTTCTGAGAGTTTTGCAGTGACAGACCCAAAGTCAACTGAGTCTCAGTGGTGTACCAGTGTCTGCCAGCACGCACACGCAGGCACACGCGTGACGCTACTCTGCAAAGACTTCTCAGCAGTGCAGTACAAAAATGACAGGCTTCTTTCTGCCTTTTGTTTTTCTCTTGTCTTGACAGTTGGTCTGTCAGAACTGGGGTTTACATCTCTTCCTTGATTCTTTTCACTTTAGCTTTGTGCTCTTTTTGTGCATTGTCCTTCTCAGCCTGCTTGCTCATGAATATCTCATGACTTAACCCCCCCATTTCTTTCCAGTGCCTCCTCCCCCTTCATTCACATTATTATCCAATTCATTTATATTTCTTCATTCTTTTCACCATGTCTCTGCTTGTACCCCAGCCACAGTTCCCCAGTGGTACATCCCAGGGGCCAAATGATTTGGTTACATTGTGTTAGGAGACAGACAAGGGGTTTTTAGCTCCAAGGATTCTCAGCAGGCGATGGCTCGCTGCTTTCTGCTGCTGGGTTTGGTCAGAATGCACAGCACTGCTACGTAATAATGAAAATGGTTGCTCCAAAAATCCACCACCTCAGATAATAAAACACATAAGATCATCAGAAGGAAGAAACCCAAAATGTTTGTTGTCTCCTGGAGAGAGGACACATTGTGCTTGAACTCTTCATCTCTAGAATTGAGGATGGCAGCTTGGTAAAGTGATGTGGTGCCTGACCATGGTCCTGGCTTCATTGATGACTGTATGAGAATTAGGGAAGGTCAAAAAGATCATCCATGCCTGGGCATATGGGGGATGTGTAAAGAGCTACATGGTCCATTGCTGAATACCTGGAAAGCCAGAAAGTAAATAGGGACGGGGGAGGAGGAGGAACAAGAAACATGATCTGGTTTTGGCAGCATCAGCCAGAGGAAGCTCCCACTCTCCAGCCCTTGGCAATGTTTGCCAGGACAGAGTCTGAGATCACCAGTGTGGGGGACAATTTTGCTACAGAGTCCCAGACTGTAAAGAGAGCAACAGAGGTTTGGGGGCTTTTGAAATTAAGTGGATAATAGATTGAGTTGCTCTAGGTCAGACAGTGCCTGACACTGAACTGCCTTTCACTCTAATCCTCAGCAGAAACATGAAATCAGCAACAACTTTTTCAGCATAATGATTCAATGACTATGAAAACCACAGCCCTGGACTTTAGAGGGAAACCACTGGGAGGAGGGAGTGACATTGTCATACTGCAGGGCAGGACGCTGGGAGGGACGACACTGCAGAGTGAACTGAGTGGTGAGGTAATGGCAACGTTCTTTTATAAACTGCATGCACATCGATGACAGCTTTAAGCTTAATGTACTGGAATGCCTTGAAATAACAGAAGAAGAATTCCTCTGACCAGATAACAGGCACAGAACACTGGTAGTGACAATGCCAGCAATAAAACCAAGAGGAATTTTGTAGGCTTATATTGACCTGGGTTGCAGACCAACATTCCTTGTGTGTGTGTCAAACAGTTATTTATTTTTCCTCCCCATAAAGGTTAGTATAGGAAAATATAACCACATGTCAGATGAATCTACCATGTGCTATTGTCCATTAGCAATAAAGGCTCATGAAAATCAGGCCCAGGTTGTGCTGTACATTCTGTGAGCAAATACAACAGGCATCACCCAATGTACTTATAAATGTAGAGCAGAACAAATCAAAATAGTAACGGTGTCCTGAGCACTCTGTTACTGTGTGAGCAAAGCCTTGGTCTCTGAGTGTCCTGAGAGCAGCACCCAGAAAACTGGTGTGACCAGGGAAAACATCAATATGGCCAGAACTACATCTGATATGAAATGATGATGTTGTCAATCACATGGTTTGTTATTTCGTGGCCTAATAAACCTTTCTGCAGCATAAATGAATGCACATTTGTCAGTATTGTCTTCTAGAAACAGTAACTACCATTTAGCAGCTCCTGTCACCCAGTATTGGTTGGGATTGCAAAAGATCATGGCAAGCATTAGTCCTGACAAACCCCAGAAGCATTGCCAAAAGACAAGCACCTCAAGCAGGGTTGTTACTGAAGTTCACCATCTGATGTCATGCTATTAATAACATTGCCCTGATTTCTGCAGGAGCCTGTTGGGTCCAAAGCCATCCTATGACCTCTGCTGCCTGCTATCTGGCTCAGCTGCTACAAAACTCAACATTCATTCATTATGTTATTTGCCATATTCAGTGGCATTTTGCTACTGATCAGTCTTTGCTCAGCTTTTCACATGGTGGATATTTTGCTCTCAGGTCTTTCACAGCAATCACTCCTCCCTCTCTACAGTCAGCCTTACAAAGCCCTCCAGCACCTTCCCACTGCCTTCAGCTGTGCTCAGGAGGCAGCACCACATCACTTTTTATCACAGCACCATATCTCACTATCTTTTTACTATCAAGACTGTTGTTTTGGTTTATTTTATTTTATTTTTTTAATTTTATTTTATTTTTTCCCAGCACAAATTATTGCTCTTGGACTTTGCCAGGGTTTAGTTTGTAAGACACTGAACACATTCAATACCCGTTGGCTCCTGTGGCCAAGTGAGTTAAGTCGTTGCACTGTCAGGATGGGCTCTTCTTCAGACATTCCAGGTGAACACTTTGATAGCAAATATTTTAATACAACTATTTTAGAAGTTCTCTTTTTACTTCATTTTTCTTTCTGTTTAACCCCTGACTTCTGAGTCTCTGTGACTTCCCTAAAAACATCTATTTTATTTTATCTTTCAAAATGGTTCCTGTAGTGCCATCTTCACTCACCTTTCCCAAGTAATCTATTTTCAAATGTCTCCTCATTCACAAACAGAAGTGCTTTTTCATACAATAATCCTGTTCAAGCAGTGCTTTCATTCAAGTGGAAGAAGAGTTACAACTATACTCTCCTGGGGTTATATATATATGCAAACACACACACACACATATATATAAAAAGAAATATTTAGAACTTTAAGAAGCAAGAGACACATTTCCCATGCCCTAAGGGTAAAACAAAATGTAAGGACTTTTGGAAAAGCTTCATTGTTCCTGCTTTATAAATTTTGGGGCCTGAAAATGAAATCGTCTTTTCATCGTTGAAGAATATTTTTAATCTTTTCCTTGACCACAACTGACTCAAAAATACCTTTGCTGTTGGATTTCCCTTTCCTTTGCATCTATGTATCAATTAGGGAAGTTGTAGTTCTTAATAAATAAGCACATAGGCCAAAGAGGAACCAGTGCTACTCACTGTTTAGGGAAATAATTCAGCATTTAATGAGTTCTTTATGGCAGCTGAAGAGGAAAGTAATTAACAATTCACACTGGGAGGGCCCCTGGCACTTCATTCCAGCAAGCACAGTATTTGTGAGGTTTTTTTAGAATACAATCTTGCATATTTGCTAAATCATATGTGTTCATGTTACCCAGCCTTTGTTAGATGAACAAATTAAATCCATATGTAAAACCAAACAATTAGAGAACAACTAAACTGTTCTGTATGAAATGCTGATTTGGTACCATCTATCTTGCAGAATGCTCTCTTGAGTGATAGTTTCAGGATAAAGGGAATTCTGAAAGAAGAATTGTACCAAAAAGTGAAATTAGATAGGGGATTCTTCCATTCATCACCATGAATCCCATCACAAATTACTGACACTGGAGGAATAATTATATGCTCAGTAGAGAGTCTCCTGTGTTTTTTTATTATTGTATTTTTATTATTGTTCCTATTCTCTCTGGTTTGGAAAAAAAGTCATTGAAATAAAGTTTCGACCATGAAATCTAGCTTTCTGTTGATACATAGTCCAGAAAAAAGAGGAGGTAAGAAGCAGAAAACAAACAAATAAAGGCTAATATAAGTGTTAAATCCAACATACACTAATATATTTTCTACACCTTCTTAATTTGGTGAAACTTATTGTAAAATCTTTTTGATCTGCTGTGTAAATCTGTTTCTAGCAGAAAAATGATCCAAAGAATGGGGCTTGCCATTTGTTGTATAAAGGCTCTGAGAAGATGCTCTGAGAGTAACAGCACTGCACAACCTTTGGGCATGGTGTTTCCCAAGTTCTTCTTTAATTACTGACTCTCAGATAAACGAATGCTTGAAATTTTTCCTTCTCTTGTTTTTATACATCTACTGTAGCTGAAAACATTCAACTGCATGTTCCACTGACTAAACTTCTAGTTATCATCTAGATAAAAAGAGTGCAAATCCTCTCTGTGGCATGCCAGGAGAAGAACAAATTAAAATCCATGCTGTACACTTGGTTTTTTAGTACTGTTTCTCTCACTGCTGATGTACCAGCTCCCAGGAGAGAAGGCATGCAGTGCCGGACACAGAGGCAGCCGCCCGGGAACGCGCGGGCTGCGTCACTCCCTGTCTGATAGGTGGGTTTGAGCTCAGTACCCGTGGGTGAAAGTGGACAGACACAAAGAGAGGCCCTTCCTTTCCTGCCAAAGGGGACTGGAAGTGATCTGAAGTGCAAAAAGAGACAGAAACCACTGACTTCAGTGGAATGTGAGGCATGCTTTGTTTTCCAGCATGTTTGACTATTAAAAGAAAACATTGTCTCAAGCTTTGAATCCTTCCAACTAGAACATTGGCCAAAGCTAAAAGGTGCTGAGCACTTTCTGAGAAGGTGCATAGCTCCATTAATTCCCCTTAAGGCAGTGTAACAGTAAAGGGACAACCTTCTGACACTGAAACACATTTGCAGCTTTCAAACTGTAATGTTTCTGTGTAATAAAACTGCCCTGCTGGTACTGAATCTAATCAGTACCACGTGCCCCATCTCTCATGTAAGCATGTTTTGGAGAATACTTTCTACAATAGCTCATCTGTGGATTCAACCACAAATGAAATGTCTTGCTTATGTTGCACTCCCTTTCCTGCCTGCCTGCACAGAGTAAAATGAACAGTTTCTTCAGTTATCAGGGGCCTGAACACATTCAGCATCCCTCCAGGGATGCTGTATTCCTACATTCCCTATATGCACATGCAAATACAAATATATCATGATAGCTTCCTGTTGCCATGCAAACTGAAAACAAATACGAAATACTCCTGACTTAAAAAAGCCTTTGTGGAGCATTCTATCACTGAAAAGCTTTTGGTTCTAATATATACATCTCTGAAGTCGACAGAGCCATATGAATTGCTAAGTAATTCCAGTAACAAAAACAATACCTTTCCAGACAGACTTTGTATCTTGTAAAAATATGAAAATTAAAATTTTTAAAATTAAGAAGTATCTAGCTGTTTTCTTATTTATATACTCCCCCCATCAACTAAGTCACCCAGCCATCCACCAACATCTCTGAGAAGGCTTTCTATCCACAGTTAGAGCTTATTGCTGTCCCCCCAGGAAAATGTTTTGGGAAAAAGGATTTTAATCCTCTGTGTTAAAGGCTTGCAGGTTCTCTTTTTTTGTATTCTCTCACTTTTTATTTCATTGATTCCTCAGATAACTGGGTGCTTCTGGCCCTGTCATACTGTCCTCCCCATATAACTTCCTGCACTGAACCTCTCTCTGTTCCTGACACTGTTACAGCAAGGTTCCCGAATTCCTGGTTACTCAGGAGAGCCAAAGCCTGAACGGCTCCGTTCTCAACAGATCGCCTTGCTAATATGAGTCAGGCTTTTATATGAACCGCTGTTTCATTTTCTTCACCGAAATTTGAACAGGCTTCTGGTATGCTTCTCCAGTATACTTTGAAAAACAGTCACATACTGGTTTGGTTTTAATTCTTAGAGAGCTCACTAGCCTTTCGAGGTTACTCTAGTGTTGTTTACACAGTGTCACTCCTGAATGGTAGAGGAGGACCCTCAGACTTGACACAGGAAATCATTGAAATTCCTGGTATTCTTGAAGCAAACTTACACACAGTGCCCTCCTTTTTCCACTTCCCTTGCACATAGTTGTAAAAAGCCACCTACAACACTTAACAAAGATCTGCCATGAGTTGAACTATTCTATGTGATCGATCAAAAGTGCTTTTAAGTCAATCACATAGGATCTGTGAATTAATGAAAAGCAAATGGAATGCATCTGTCACTTCCTCAACAATATTTTGCTGTCTTTAAAAGCTTTCTGAGGAACTACAAATATTTCATTAACATTAATCAGTTAACCCTCATAACCCACATGTGAGTTACTGTCTTGTTTTAAAATTGAGGGAGGCAAAGAGATCAAATGTCTTCTTTAAAGTCACAACAGCAGCAATAATGTTCGTATCTCAGTAAGACGCAGAGGCTGCATCTGAGGTTTATGCCTCAGGGGTCATGCAAAGAACAGTTTCCAACCCGACAGAACTTAAAATCCTGAATGAAGACAAATAAGAGGTTATGGTGGAAATGGAGGCACAGAGGGGCAAAGTGATTTTCCTATAGTCACACAGACAGAAATCCAGATCGCTGATGCCACACTGAGATAAACACAGTATAAATGTCAGACCTGCTTGCGAGAGAAAGTCCAGATGTAATTCCATGCCAGAGGAACCAAACTACCCTTTTCTTCCCCCCATCAACCTCTTCTCATTCTTCCTTTTTTAATGTGGCCTTAATCTTACACGTTACTACAAATGCTTTCTGGTACCTAGATATGGTCTTGGATAGGAAACAAAGCTTGAAGAGAGTCAGTCACATACTCCTGTATAACAGATATATAATCAGCCAAAGAACACGAGCCTCCCTTTAGCTCTCAAGCTGCAAATACTTCATAACATATGTCCCATCAACATTTTGGTAGGGCTATTCCAGCATGTGCAAATCCACAAGAAGATATATTAAACATTTGCATTTTTCCTATTCCTTTTATTTCAGTTAGCATCATAGAAAGACTGCATAGACTCCTCTTCAATAAAACCAGGAAGTTGAGCAGGCTTTATAAACAACTGAAATTGTTCATGGTAAAATGAAGCCCAACAGGAGAATATCAAGATTATTAAGAGGGTTTTTGTTTGGGTTTTTTCTACAATTTAGCTCTCTTCAGGATTTATATGAAAGATTTCATTGCCTGTATGACAAGTCTTGGGGTCGGTTACTTGGCATACTTGACTACCAAGAGTCAAAGTCCTCATGAAAATCATATTACACGAAGCATGAACTATTGTGGAGTAACCCTTTGGTGCAGTGAGACCTACAGTGGTTTGGCCACATTCATGGGAGAGCCAGAACTCTCTGCCATATTCCTACTTCTCATTCCCCAATCAGACAGAAAGTGCAGAAGCAGAGAGCAGCTCAATCCTTGGTTCTACTCATGACTAGAATGTTAGTGAGACCATGTGAGCTCAAGTCAAAAGTGAAACAAAGGCAACTTTTTCAAGATTGAAATCTCTGAAAGAGAACAAAAGGCTGTTGTCTCTTCTATAGGTTACCTGGGCTGCTTCTCAGAATGGCTCAGAAAGATGCCTCCTGTTAGCTGCAAAAGACTATACCCTGCAAGGTTTAACCTAGGGTTTATATTGACTATTTAATACCTGAATGTTTCTGTGTCTCTTTTTAATGATTAAAAAGAAAATTTTTCTTATTGTGATATTAAAAACAAAGCGAAGTTTTCCTCCTTCACCTAGATAAAAAAAGTTCTGTTTTTCTGTAAGAAAACTGTTTTTATACAAGGGCTAATTCTTGTTAAACTTGGTCTAAAGCAATTAACCTATTTTTACTGTCAGATATAATTGTAATTTGACCTAACTGAAGACTAAAGCCTGTGCTACACCTTTTCGAATTACCTTTTTCTACTGAGCCTGAAAAAACATCACAGCTGGAATAGGCTGTGCACAGAGGAATTAAACAAACTCAAATCAGGGCTGCTATGCTTTTGGATAAAGGTTTTAGATGCTAAGAATTTCCTGGAGATAAAGAGATGTTCTGTTGCTTTCAGTGTGCATAGAATGGGTCTCTTCTAACCTCTTCCTGGGTAACTGCCAATGAAATGACGAGTGAAACAAATCATCTGATCTTAAAGAATGATCCAGAATCTAAAGAAAACACAGACAGAACCTATATTTTAATAGCTTAAAATCCACTGATTCCTAAGGGTCTCAGGCCAACTGCACCAACATCTAGGTCTTGCTCCCTCTACCATTTGTTTATCACTCTCTAATATGAAAACACGGGAACACTTTGGGAATACAACTAGATTCTGTTCCTGTGAACTGGTGAGACAAGGAATGCCATGTTATGTAGCTCATCCCTTTTTTTCAGTCTAGGGTAAATCATATCATCAGAAATTCAGTGTGTAATTTGTGTTGGGTTTGGTTTAAAAGAAAAGTATTTTGAAAAATCCCTTCTTTTTAAAGTCATGACTTGTTCAGCATTTAAGCTGAACCATCAAGACATTTATATATGTGCGTGTGTGGATACAACAAAAAGTTGCACCTATAAATAATTCAAAGGTGGTTTTTTTTATGGTACATCTATTATTTATTTGAGCTTGTTTGGGCACTGCTCTGATGTGTCCACTTTCTATTTCAGAGTCCTACTCTAAATTACAGACAACCAAAATTGGAGGCAGTCTTAGTATTTTGAAAAGAAAAAAGTTATAAATACTTTGTAGGAGCTTGTTAGAACAGAAGAAATCACTTGACTGGGCTAAGGTCTGTGGCAGATGTCATTGTGGTAGAGCTTATTTTGACTGCACTGGAGATGGCATGGGGTGATTGAATATTTTGTTTTCTACCTCTTTTGCTTGAAAAATGACCAGCAACCAGGACTCTCACATTTTGACAGCTGGAAAACAACTGTTCAGCTGATTCTGGAAGAATGTATGGTTTTCTTTTTGCTTTGGTGGATGCTTAGTGGTATACTTCTACCCCTGATGTATATAGTGTCCTTCACATTGTAACAGGTTAGGAGCAGGGTAGAACAGAGTATGTTTTGAGTTTTGACTTGGCTCATGTATGACCTCAGCCTAACTGAAAGTCTATGACCCTAAAAATTCTGCAAGCCATAAAAGGCCATGGCTATGTCAACTGATTCATTTCTCTGTTAGTGGAAAACTGACTTTGCTACAGTAACATGCTGTACTTTAAAGGTCACAGTGAACAGGGCTCTGATAAATCAGGCCCGACAACCATGCAGTGGGTCCATGATAACAAAACAAAAAGCTTTAAAATAAGCAAACAATAAAGTAGGTAGAACAGACAGAATTCTACCTTAGCCTCATCAGAACAGAAAAACTCTAAGTAGGAAAGCAGTGTATCTTCTGCTGTCTGGGGCACTTTCCAGGTGTGCATCATGGTATTAACTTCAGGAGGGAAGGAGTATCACACAGTTCCCTATCCCATATGCTTACTATGAGATACATACAGACAATCTGCTCATTTCTTCAGAGAAAAACATTTCAATTCCTAAAAGCAAATGATTGCTTCAAACTTCCTGCCCAGTAACTGCAGTTGTTACCTACTTAATGTAAGACTGAAAATAGAATGATGAGATCAAATAAATTCAAATAAAATTTAAAAGATGAGATCTTCTGGAATAAGAAAGTACTGTGTGATAGATGACAAAGTTTGCAAGTAGGAGAGTTTGGCAAGATTATGCTTCTGGTTTTCCCTGAGAGCAAAATCATTTACTGTCAAGATACACTAAATTGAGTATAGTGTTGATTGTTTTCTGTGTATTTTAAGCATGCATGGACTTACACTTACTTTATATAATCCAGCTTTAAATGCATACTTATTTTGCTTGTTCATCTCAGCAGCCAGAAAGGAACCCACCTCATCCACATGGGCTTGCTCAAACTTTCACGTTTCCTATCTAAGGTCAAACATAAGACATTTCATTAAAACATATAACCCATATATTGAAACTACTGCACCTGTGGAGCATTCTGTTTTATTTTAGGTTAATTTATTCTTATACCACTACTGTAAAATAAGTCTAAATACTGGGCACTCATAATTATCAGAAAGATACAGGTATTCAGCACTAAACTGGATCTTTGCATCTGAAGAATAACATGCTGATCAAACAACCCATGTCATAATCCTAACTACACATATGATTAAAATACTATGTTTTGGTTTTGACTGAATGTATATTTTGTTCTTTACCTCAAGCTTTAGTCTGAATACTGTACCTCACACTACAGCAGACTACAGACCTTAAGAAACAAGTCACACTGTGAATGACACACTGCCAAAGAGAGATACCAGCTAAGGTACAAAAACCCCAAGTGACTGTGTTTGCTATTTGCTTTAATACAAATAATTACATTTTTAAATTAAAAATAAGACCAGGATGCCAAAATACACTGTGTGTAATGATGACTAAAAATCAGATTCTCTGACATGAATGGAGCAAAAAACCCTGTTTCAGGATGGCTGCTGCAGCTTTTTCCATAAAGAAGAGTTCAGATAAAAAGTATATGACCAAGCAGACAGCCCAGAAAAATATCAGCTGATTCACTGTAATGGATCCACTTTATTGCATGACAGAAAATGTAAATAGTTCTGCTTTAGTATCCCAAATAAAGCATTTTGTACAGAGTGGAATGCTTGGGTAACTGTATGTGACTTTTCCATTGATGTGATATGAAAACTCCCACGGCAGCTTCTAAATTGTATGTGAGACTTCCTTTTCCTCATTTAAAGCTGAATGATTTCCTTCTAGGGTTTTATCAATGGGCCAGTAAGGCTGATAAGATTGCTTCCTTCCTCTGTTAGATATGTTTGGACTTCTGCCATCCCGCCTTGAAAAGTAATACATTTGCTTTCCTGTCCTGTGTAGAAGCAGCAAGTGGGAGGTGACTAGCTTCATTCATAAAATGTAGCAGGAAGATTAACGTAAGCAAAAGAAAATCAAACTAAGAGAAAGGTTTCATTTGATCTACTCAAACTCTCAGCCATTGCACCTCCAATATCTACTGCTGTAAGGACAATTGCCCAGAGCACCACCAAGAAAATTTCTTCTCAGAAGACTGCCTGACTGGGAACTCCCTTCATGAGGGAGGTGGTAAGGGTCTTAAACTCTCCTCCTGCCTCTCCCTTATTATTCCACTCTTCCCTCTTCTTCCTCATTACACACTTCTGATACAGAACTCTATTCTTATCAGTTCTTTGCACACCAGAATGAAGCAGGTGACAGGGAGATGAAAGCACAACCTCATTTAATCCTGCGCTGTACTTCTCCTATGAAGGAGAATTCCTAGGGCTGCAGCCAAAAGTGATTCTGCACTTTTGTGGCAAAATGGGAAAGCTCCTTCCCTTCCTATTCATCCCCACAGTGGGAAGAGTAATTTTGACTTCACAGAATCTCTAGTATTTAACATGCATGCTCCTGCATCCCATACTGGACTGAGCCCAACGTGTGAGCGAGCACAGCAGCTACAGGGAGCTCGACACAGCCCGTGTGTATGAGAGGCGTGAATCGTTACTTATCTCTTTCCTGAACACAAGCACAAAGGCAGCAGCTGTTTTTACAAGATAAACAATATGACATCCTCTTGGACTTAAAAGAAAGAATCAGTCCTGAACCACTACATATTGCTTTTAATAAAAAAGGCCCCATCAGTTAACAGAAACAAAGTTCCTGTAGCTTTTTTGTGTCAGTTTGAGCCATATTTAATTTGTGAGACAGTCTTCTAATGTAACTAGGCTCAGGCTGATGCAGCATTCTCATTTCTTTGCCAAAACCACCTTCTGCAGCACTTAGTGCAGTCTGAGTTTCATGTTTCCTCACCAGAAATGGATGTTTTTCATTGAGGAGTGATCTCTCTTCACATGGGCATGACACAGGCCATTACTGCATCACAGTTCACCAGCCTGGAATGCAATGGTGTTACAAAGGGGCTTTTCCACTGCCTTCCTCCTTCAGATCCCTCAGCTTCACTTTCAGCAGCGCCACTGGAGCCATTACTTGGTGCTGGCTACTCACCCTGAGACACATGCCCGACTTGGCAGCTACTTCGTGCAGCTTACGATGCCCCTTCCTCAGAAGGAAATAACCCCAAGGTCCCTGTCCAGCCCCTCCTACATTCCTGCTGGCACATTTCCTCCCTTTCTCCTCTAAGTTCTAAATTTTTGAACTCCAGACTCCAGCTTCCTTGTTCTTACCATTTTCCAGTCCACTCCTGCTCTTCTCCTCTCCTTGGATACTTCACTTCCCTTCACATCCACCTCCACCCATCCTCTGAATTCTTCCTTAGCTACATTTCCATCAAAGCAGAGTATGCAGAGCACTTCAGCTGCTCTCATTACAACGCTGCACTAGAACTACCATTATATCCTTTGTGGCTACTCACCACCCCTGCTCCAACAAATACTGAGATACTGCAGAGCTCTGGGCATATCTTTCCTTGTCCTAGAAAAGTTGTGACGTTTCCTGCCCAGAAAACTATTGTAAGAAGGGTGGAATAGGCTGCCTATGTTATATTAGACAACAAATTCTTTTCATGCAATGGTGATTTTTTAGGGGCAGTATCTGTATAATAATATGAATACAATATAAAAAATCAATCAGGTTACTTTCAAGGAAAATAAGCACAGAAGGACTTACATACATATACACATATACATCAGTACTTATATAGAGGTGGGTTCATTATTTTGGTTTTTTAATCCCTTAAATTCTATAAAAGCCTAAGCAAACAAGTTCTTTGCTTCCAAGCTTCAAACAAAAATAGTGCCATGCATTCAACTGCTGAGAACGGCAGCCGTAAGAGTATGGAACGAATTAAATTCCTAAATTGTGATATGGTTAAGTTGAATACAGCTTGGAAAAACTGCACTTCTAGTGAAAACTAACCTCTTGAGGAAATTTAAGAGGTGAAGTCATAATGTGGGCTTGCTTAATGCCAGAAGAAAACAATATTATCCCATGCTGAAATGCTGATTGATTTGGGAGTAATCTGAATATTTGCTGTATGAAAAGTATTATTCTTCAAAGGATTTTAGTTTTCAGATTCATGAAATGCTGAGTTTTAAATCTAAAACTGAATCTTGTATCTTTACCACAGCAAAAAGCAAGGCAAACAGGGTAAGAGAAGCAACACATCAAGAAATCTTGCAAAGCAATCTGGTTTAACTTTCCGTTACTTAAAATATGTGGTCTACTGGTCTGGGTACAGCAGGAAAAGCCAGGATTTTTGTATTTCCAATCCTGTCTGGATCAATCAATGTCCTTAAGAAAGTTCTGTTGACCTATCTGCCTCAGTCCTTCAGAGTGCTGAAAGTTCAGTACAAAGTAATGATGATAATGAAATTTTTACTACAAAGGCAGAAGTCTATAACTTTCAAATAGGAGAGAAAGAGGTCCCCAAATTGGTCTGTTAAGGAATACTGCTAAAAGAGGACAGAATAAAATGCTTGCTTCTCTTGTGGATCGCAGCAGAAGTTGAACCTTGGCAGAAAGCATCCAGAAAATGTAGCAGAGCCTGAAAAAATGACAGGTTCTACAGAATGGTCTGTAGGAATGTTACCTGTCTAAAAAGTGATATGATATTCTACAGAATCAGATCTTTTTCTTTGGAAATCTGAAGCTTATAAAAGAAATATATATTTCTGTCTGTAGTGGGTATTATGAGAGCTATTATAATCTGATATTTATATGATCTGATATTTATAGCTAGCTTGCACTTTTCTATTAGAGCTGGAAAGACATCCTCTAAAGCAAGAATCAAACTTCCATGCCTGAAGCTTTATGTTTCTTCTTGTTTAGATTTTACACTACAATCTTACCTAGGAAATTCTTTGCCCTTTTATACTTGGCTAGTTAAATATAACACACAGTAAATATGTGTTATAGAAGATGACTGAACATCACCATATGTTTAACACTGACTCCTAAACTTCCAGCACTTAGGAGACCTTTTCTGGGTTTTGTTTTGCTCCTCTGTGTTACAAAGTTTTCACTTCACAGGATGTTATTTTGACATCCATTCTAAAAGTACACACAAGCCCAACAGTCAGTGCTTCTGAGAAAGATGATGTAGCATTTTCCACTCCTTCCAGCTCCACACAGTATCTGCTGATTTATCAGTGAGCCCCCGTGCTTCCTGAAAGACGCCGCTGTTAGGCATCAGAGACGGGCTTCATCTGAGTCACAGCTCTGTGAGCTCAGTGGCAGAGGAATAATGCAGATCACAGCTGGATAAATGGAAATTTATATACTTCCAAAATACAGATTTAGAAAGTTAAATTTATACCACTCCTTAATGTACCTATTCTGCCACAGGAATTTAATCAAACATTAAATCAAACCGTTACATTGCCTCTGCTTTTATGAAGTTAGCCAGCATTTTAACATTATATTATGGGATTGGGATCAGTCCCCTGATAAAAGCCATGACACCTAAGAAACTTAGCTCAAAATTAAGTTGACTGGATTCTTGGACCCTGGGGTTTTCCTTCTTCAAAATACACCTTTATTTCTTATTTTTTAATGTAACTTATTATATGCCTTATTTCAAATAGCATCTAAAATTGTAAATGGACACCTAGATGCCCATGTATAATTTTCTTCTCTTTTCTAGAAGCTTCTTGATCATTTAGTTCTTTTCCAAAATATAACTTTGTGTACTGGGACCATTCTCCTCATTTCTGGAAGTCCCACTTAGAGCTGAGAGCTACAGAAGAGACACACAGCTCCAAATGAGCCAGACAAGTTGCCTTTCCAACCACGTGTTGACTAGGAATGTGTGGCATTCCCAGTCTCAGAAGCACAGATGTCAACGTTGGAAAATGGAGCAACCGTACACATCAGGAATGATTTAATGAGTTCTGTCTGTATGCAGCTTGAAAACCTGTGGAGGTTGTGATTTTCCTTAACTTAAACAATTGAAAAATTACTCAAGAAAATGTACAGATTTCCAACCCAATAATTCTTAGTCTGTTGTCTGAATAATTCTTTAAGCATTTGCTGTTTCAAATGTACATTTTGAGCAGTGTTCCCAGAAACTCAGGTCAGCAGAGAGGTATTCGTTCCTTGGGTGACAAATCACAGACAGGTAATTATAGTAAGTATGGGAAATTGATTTTGTAAGTGCTAGGATTTTTTTAAACATTCTTCCAATTCCAATCAGTCCTTTGCATCCACTAGCCCACATCCTCTTCAGGTATTTCTGCCCTTTCAGAATACACTCTAAAAAAAGCCATTCAAAGAAACACAATCACCCTCCTTTATATCAACCTCTCCTCTTTTCTGTGACAATGCAAACTTTTTCAAGCAACGATGGATAGAGAGAAGTTAGGCCAAGACATTTACTTTGAGTTATGCCTTACTGATCTGTTCTGATGCTGTACATTGAACAGCAGTGTTCAGAGTTTCTCTGAATATCTTACACTGGTTTTAATTTGCAGGTGTTGGTTAGACAGTATTATTTTCATGTTATTTGAACAGTGATGGTGTCTAGAGACTTCACCTCTAAATTGTGATATCTCCTGTACAAATTAATGTATGACAGTCCCTGATAGTTTAAGACAGAAGCAGAAGTTTGCTCTGCTAAGTTGTGATGAACCCCTTCCTGGTATTTCCAGTAGACTTTGTTCATCCGTCCCTAAATGGTCCAAGTGATTTTGTTTCCAGCCCTTACTCTGGGAGACTTTGACAGCCTAACAGGTCTCTTGCAAAGTTCTTCCTGCTATTCAGCTGTTTCCTTTTCAAAGTGCAATGTTTCTCTTTGTATTGCCAAACACCTCTCTTAGAGGAGAAACCTTGTTAATGGCCACAGTGGGATTTTGATGGTTGGGTTCTTTCACATTTGGTATAACTTTACAAGACATTAATATGTTTCTTCTAATTTTATCATTGTATATTTTGAAGTATAAGCTAAACAAAGAACTGCAATGAGTCACTGGGATGCTCAGCAACAGAAGAGTATCAGCCTGCTACATAGAGAGTAAAGCTTCTTTATCCCAGGCTCAAACTGTAGTATTTTCTTTCTGTACTATCCTGTTTGCCACTGGGCTGCCTTTGCTCTCATCATTCTTGCATCAGTTTTTGTTGATCACCATACTGTGCAAATTCTGATACTCTGACAGTTAAAAGTGTTCAACCTGGATTATTGTTCTTTTTTTCCCTTCAGTTAATGTTAAGTGGATTTATTTTTGTTTTACAATATGGGAGAAGATGGAGACAACCTGCACCTTTACCTGTGTTCAGACTAGATCAAAGCCTTGAAACAGCTAGCTGTTAGGTTAGATTCTTCTTTAATATAGGGGGGAAAAAAAGAGATGTGCTTTTTGAACTTGAGCAACAACATTTTTGGTAATTTCACATGGTAATTGGCAATTGTGAAGTTCTGAGTGTCTGAAGAGAAATTAAGTGTATTTAATGCCTCAATTTTCAGATTACCATTTTTAAAATTTGGTGACATAGGGAAAACAAAAACATTCCTTTACTTGTAGGCCAGGCAAACATACAGTTTTTAACTCCTTCCCCCCTCCCCCCC
>VZTU01026635.1:117076-145661 GCA_013400835.1 Zapornia atra
CCCAACCTCCCCCCAAATCCTTGAAAAGCTTTTACAGATACAGTCAAATTTTAGATTCAAAGGACTAAGTTAATCCCTGGACCAAACATACTGGCAAATACCATTCTACATGAAACAAACATTCGACCTGCCAAACCTTAAAAGAAGATGTGCCTGGTCTGAATAATTCAATACCTTTAGTAAGACTATAAATCCTAGTGATCTCACATTTAGAAATGTCTTGTTTCCTAGCTGATAAATCTAACCCACAGCAGATGGAATCATTATTCCATGAGCCTATGTATGTCTACTGGTCATTGCATTCTTCGGGCAGAAGAAATCCTGCTCGCGATTAGAGTGAAAGCGCGGCGGCTGCCAAACATCTGTGAGAAATTGAACACTGTTCATCTATCATCTGAAACCTGAGTGGACAACTAGTTGTTGGCCTCTTCTGTCTAGACTGATGTTGTTCCCCACCCCCAGCTCCATGTAAAAGGGTCAGCCAAGAACCTGCAGGACAGAAAGAAAACGGTCCAAATGACTAACAGTTTTCATTCAAGTAATCAGAGCTCAGGCACACACTCTTTTCTTCCACCTCCATCAAGACATCAGTAAGAGGAAAGCACGATTTTAAAGTTGACAGCTATGAAAATAAAATGCCTGGCAGAGGTTCTAAGGGAAGGCATGTCCTGGTTTTAATTTGTGTTACGTAGAGGGCCTCTAAAAGTGAAAAAGCATGTGGTATGCTCGAGGCCCCTTGCAGCTAAAGGATTGGAATGAGAGTAAGTTCATTTATGCCCCCATATTTACAGTGTTTTCCACATGAAGGTGCTTTTTTAATCACTCAGAGTTCCATCCCTAACTCTTTCTTTAGGTTTTTACCTCTAATATAAACCTGTCATACAGAGAACACTGTGGAGTGTTAGTTAAGCTTCTTAAATTATGCTTAGGCAGAAAAAAGATAAGTGTAATAGTCCTACATTTGTGAGACTGGTAAAGGGGTTTGTGGCAATGTATTTTTAGAAAAAAGGCAGTGAGGGAGATGTCTAAGTTTAAATGCCAACATTTGGAATTAAGAGCAACTATAGGTAGTTAAGAGGCTGGATTTTGAAGGGTTGAGTATTCAGAAATTCAACTAGGTTTAACAACTAATTTGCAATATAAACAAGCTTAGCTACAATGTTGACTGTCTATGTAAGACTGCCCTCTCCACTGCATCAGTCTGGCTGTACTGAATAAAACTCAGTTACACTGTCAAGCTGGAAAGGTTTGGAATCAGTTAATAAGTATCAGCATGAAGCCAGCGTAGCACAGTTAATAGGTGAAGATCTCAAAAGAAGTGATTCCCAGTGAAAAGGGGAGTAATGCCATGACAGATCACAGGCAGGAAGCTGGAGAGACATGATGCTGATGGGGTCTCATGTATTTCATCCGTTTTGAAAATTTACCTTTTTTTTTCCAAGAGCTCTGCTTCTACACTTCAATCTCTGGTTTTTTCATCTGTGGGGTGGGAGGGAATCCTTGCAACATGACCCCACTGTTTTTTAAACAAAGCTTTTAGCATTTAGTCATTATAACACAGTTTTGTACCAAGAAGATTAGATATAAGAATATGTGTAGTAACATCTGCGATTAACAAGACAAAATGCTTCTTTTTTAGTTCCCATGGCATTACCTCTACAGAGAGCTGCAAGTTTTTTTATTTTAAAAATGGGAAGCAAATCTGTGATTTCTATTGTACTTTTATCCATTTTAACAGTGTGACGTTCTGATTCACAGGAAGTGCTTTTTGCTTTTAATGACACAATATCTAATAGCTTTATGTTAAATCCTTAATATATTCCTCCTGTTTAGCTTTTGCTCTTGGGTATAAAACCAGAAATGGTCACAGAAATGCTAGCCTGGAGGAAGATCAAAGAGACTCTTAAAAAAGTAAAGCAAGTACATACGACCACAATGAAGATTGCTGATGAGGACATCACGGTGGATGTAGTAATCGCATGGTACAGTCATGACCACTTTCAAAGTTTGAGTTGAAACTTGGTATTTGACTGAGCAGATCAGAGACTCAAAACCTGTAAGTACATTACAGCTTACTTCCAGTATCATAATTTTTCATTACCATAGAGTCTAGACCTAACTGAGACTGGAATTCAATCTTCATAGGTACTATGCAGTTGATATACTGGATAGTATTTGACAAATATACCTGCCCAAGAAAACATACAATCTTAAAAGGATAGAAGGAAACTGGGGAGAAAGGTGGTATTTTTGCCATTTTACAGGTTGGAAACTGAAACACAAAATGGTTTCTGGCTTAATCTGAAATATAAAGATTTCTATGGGCTTTGGCTAGTCTCCTGGATTATATCAACACTGTTTCCAAATGTGCCCTCAGTAGCTGCCAGACTGTACACAGTACAACACAAGGGTTTTGGCAAGATGGTGCGACAGAGCAGGCTGCTCTATGGAGTATGGGATACAGGCAGCAGAGACATTGCTGATCATCACCACAGCAGTCTGCAAGGACACACTGCAGCACTCTAAACTTGTGTGTTTGTGGAGACTCCACTTAGTTTACCAACATTGTGTCTCTATAAATCAAAATTGAAGTCTAAGTTCATGAAGGAATCTGGTTTTAAGGACACTATCATGGGTATTTTTGTGCCCACACATGATATAACTCAATGGTATGCAAGCATTTGAGACCTTAAGAAATTAAATGGTTTGGTTCCTCCAAACACATGCAAGTTTGGATGCTTTTCTAGGTCTCTGGAGTCAGCATAAATAGGGCAAGAAATCTCATAAAAATGTGTGTGACTTCAAGGAAAGCTCTGTGCCAGGTGTGGCTGCAGAATCAGACCTGATAATGTGCTCCTTTTGCTCAATTTGCAGAACCCTCTTGCCTGGTCTGATGCTGCGCAGATCTGGGGTACAGGTGTTTGAGCTATACAGACGCTCTCTCAACACCCCAAAGTGGGGTTTGCTACACTTTATGGAAGACTGAGAGGAATTCTGATTCTAATGATTTAAGAAGATTATAATTAATGAACTAAATGAAACTAAAGAATTCAAGGTTTTCTGTACATTCCATTCTCCATTAAAACTTTGTCAGAACCAGCTCACACTTTTTACAAACTTAGTGGCTTCGTGATTGCTAAATTCACTTTTGTCCTTCATTGATTTTAACCACTGCTTGGAAGATTAAAATTAATTCTGAGATATATTATAATTAATATTCTCACTTAGTCCACACTGGATTTCATAATGTATTCTTAAAAAACTTAAATTGAAAGGGTTCTTTATTAATATTGCATTTTCCATTGTGTTTACAAAACCCCAACATTGTTATTATAAGATTTCTGGTAAGTATGGAACAAACCACTTGCAAAAGATGTGTTCACTGCTTTCCTGCACATTAGGCCAAAACTTTACAGCTACAAAGTAAATACACCCTGTAAATCTCAGATGAGTACAATGTCTTTGCTTGAGATCTTAAGGTATAATATCTAGCCATAGGTCCCCTGAAAAAGCAAAGTTCAACTTGTTTACAATGTGCCTTAAAAAACCCTCTTCAGTGCTGCAGATCTAGACTTTTCTTACGAGAAGTCCCTTGGTTTGTACAGCCTGGAGAGAAGGAAGCTGAGGGGAGACCTCATCACAGTCTGTGGCTTCCTGACAAGGGAAAGTGAAGGGTCAGGTGCTGATTTCTTTGGTGATCAGGGATAGAACCCAACGGAATGGTATTAAGCTGTGATAGGGGAGGTTTAGGCTGGGTACTAGGAAGAGGGTCTTTACTGGGAGGGTGGTCAAGCACTGGAAGAGGCTCTCCAGGGAAGTGGTCACAGCACCAAGCTTGACTGAGTTCCAGAAGTGTATGGACAGTGCCTTCAGTCCTATGCTCTGACCTGGCTGGCCCTGTGTGGAGCCTGGAGTTGGACCTGATGATCCTTATGGGTCCCTTCCAACTCAGGATATGCTGTGACTTTATGTGGCCGTTAAAAATCGCACAATAGGTCAAAAATAATAAAGTGTAACATTTTTACAATTTCAGTGTTGTGTAGGTTTGATTCCTTATTGCACTTCATGTCCTTGAATTTAAACAAGAAATTCTGTAATCCTGCAGCATTTTCTCAGCAGCAGTTGCTCTGCTGCTTAGTTCTTTAAAAAAATGTCCATTATCACCTTTCTTCTTTTGTATTTTTTGAAGTTTCCAACAGTGTGAATTCCTGCCTTTATAAAGTGATGTACAGATAGGAGTATTTAGGACTCAGATCAGGATGCAACAATTAGGATAATCTTTAAAATAAATATTTTTATATTCTACCATTGAGAATATTCCTCATATTAACATGTTCATCCTCAAAGTAATGACACACAGAGACTGTATGCAAATGCAGTACGAAAAATATGTTAACATTGCTTAAAGCTTACCAGCTTCTTTTTATCCTTTCTACTGCCTCATTTAAGAAAGCATGGAAGAATTCAACAATGCAAAGGTATTTTTTAAACTGAAACCCAAAGCTCACAATCTAGCCTTTGCCACTAATGAGAATGAACAGTCCTGGGTGAATTTCCATAAGCTGTAAGTCAGACAGTCAACGAAAACCTGTAAACATTGGTTCTAACAACTCTGATGCCACCAGTTCTCCCTTAACATGGCATACCAACCTGCCTCATTCTTTTCAGATTAGGCCTTTCCTCTCCTCTGTCTGCGCCCTGAAGGTTATAATATGCCTAAGTGTGTATAAACCACAGTTATTTGCATATTACACAAATACACAGTCAATTTCCTCTGCCAGTCTACCACACATGTTCAGTATTTCTATTTTATATTGATTTTTAATACAGATTTGTTCAACTCCAGATTTTTTAGCCATCTGCTTATCTTAACCAATTTATTCTAGTATATGTACTCATTTATTTTACACGTAGACACCATATCAACATATACTCTGCTTTTGGCCTCTGCCCTCTGCCACAGCTGCCATCTTGCCCTTCTCTGCATCCAGCTCACTGGAGTCCTGGTCTTGCAGCACCAGAGACTGCAGAGGATGATGAGGGTCCCTCAGGGGGTTTTATAAGTCCTCAACTTCACAGGAGGGACAGGAAAAAGCAGCATAAGCTCCACTCCCCTGTCACTGATGCCTGCCAAACTCTATATAGCTCAGACTCCCGGTGCAATCGTACAGAAATGGTTTACACTTCTCCACAGCCACCGCTCTCTGGGGTTCCCAGGCAGCACTGGGTTACTGGGTGCAAGCATCTCACTGCCCACCCTGTGACAAACAGTCTATGCCCTGCAGATAGAATCCTGGGTTTTTCTCACAGATGCAAGGACTGAAGATAAAAGTAACCTCCTCAGAAGTTTTAGAGCTTTTGGACAAAGATCAGATGACTGATCTGCCCAACAATTTATTTTAGACCATCTTTCTGTAGTAAGTACTTTTTTGGTGGGTCAAAGTACCTATTTCCTACTAGTATTCCAGATCTCCTGATGTAAATCCCAGTCTGGTGTTTGGTCTTGTTAATCAGGAATTTTTGGAACAATAGAACTGCATTTGTATTTGCAGCATGTTAGTCTTTTCCATCTGTGAGACTCAATTATTTAAGTTACTTCCCTTTCCCACTGGCATTATTCCATTATTATTATTATTATCATTATCATTAAAATATGAGATGATATTAGGACTTCTGCCTTCATAAAACAGGCCAAAGAGATAGGACACCAGGCATAAAATGAAAACTTATATTAGTATTTTACACGTAGCATTTGTTATCACTGGAACACAACTTCTGAACAATTTAGCAGTTTAAGAAACTATTCCTCATAAACAAAGGCCCTTGGTTCCCAGTGTACACAACAGACACTGAAAGCACCACAGCACTAGGACAAGGTGTAATTTTGAACTCTGTAGTAACCACCTCCAAGAAGAGCTGAGAGAACATGCAAGTAGAAAGGAGAAGGGAAGAGCCAGGCAGCAGAGGCGCAGTGAATTCCGGATGGTCCTAAGTACTCAGCTCATCAACCGCCTAACCTATCTCCTGCTAAGCCCACATGGTGTTTCAGTTGATAACGCAACTTCCCAGGCAGCACCACTGTGTTTCAGAACAAGTTGTACTTGGCCGCCTGCCACGGTGCTGAGTGATCCTTCTCCCACGGGATTCCAGAGCTTCCACAAACACAACAGGTCACTTTCCACTAATGTGACATAAAAGAGAGAGATTGAAAATGTCAGTGTTGACATTGGCTGCCTGCAGAAATCAGTATGCAGAGCCCAGCTCTGTTTACAATGCCGAAGTTAAAGGCAAATCATGCGAGTCCCTCTTCCCGCACCGAGCTTTACCTCTCCCACGCACAGACAGGCTGCCACGCTGAACAGCTGGCTGGAGGCCGGACAGAATGGCCACAAAGTGATGAACCCAAGTCATTTGTAATGAGCACACATCTAGCTTTAGGATGATAATGGCTGAGTACCAAAAGTGGGGATAACCTAACTCTGGCTGCAGTGCTGGACAGCACGCACGAATATCCAGCAATGTGCACTTGGCTGCTTATCAGTGACACAACTTGTGTAACATTCTGTACATCTGAAGGGTTTCCTTTTTCTGTAAAAAACCCCAATAAATCTAAAGTAAAGTTTTGGCTGTAAATTAATACTGCATGATTTGTCTTGTAAATTCTTGAAAACATCTTAATCTTAACCATTTAGCTTAGTCATGAATTGAAAGATACTTCAGCAAATGTTGGGGAAACACCTTTTTCTTTTCAGACCAATTTCAATGTTGCTTTCAGATCGGATGAGCAAAACCAGTGCTTGAAGTCTGAATATTAACTACAGATGAGTAGAATGTCACACAAAGAAACTGATGACCTGCAAAAGTTATCTAGTTTTTAATGTCAGAAAATGTGATCACAGAACTAGAAAATGGAGGATGGAAACATAAAATGCTTTGGAAAGTAATTAATCAATGTTCCTATTGGTATGTCCTATGTTATGCTTCAGGAGAGGGTATGTCAAACATTTGGAGGACTATTAATTTAGTTTACAGCTATCTAGATGCTCATACAAAGGGGAGTAAATGCTTAAAAAAATCAAGAGTACTAGATCAATTCACAGGATTGCAGGTACAAGCCACAGCATGCAGGAAAGAACACAAATTTTGAATCAGGATGGCTTTGCTTTCTAAACAGACTTCTGAAACAGCCCCAGTAGGCATTCAGTAAAGGATACCACTAGATGAATGCCAACAATATTTTAATTATGCATCACCTTCTATATCCCATTATTTTTACATTAATGAGTAAATGAACTGTGAAAAGACGTTGGAAAATGCAGGAGAAAGAACATACATTGGTTAGCCAGTCAGGTTGTTGGATATCAAAATGTTTAACTGTTGTTGTGCTTCTGTAGTCTAGTTGTACAGCACCAGCAGAGGCTGGTTTGCCACTGACTGCTTCTATCATCCGTTTATTTGTACCCACTTGTGTCAGTTCTGGAGCTGGCTGCTTACCAATTTCCTACCACCATGAATTATCTCCCCTATTTTCATACATTTTCTGAAGCCCTAAGGCAATTGAATATTAAAATAAAATTAGAGGTTTTTTTGAATCCTTGCAGCAAATTTAGGAATTTACTTGGTCAAAATTCCTCCTGTTGTGGAATTCCAGAGCAATCAGTATGTAATCACTATCATTTTTAGTTTGGAAACAGCAGTAGAAACCTGTAACAGCTATGTTTTATAGAATGTTGGTTTTAAGAATCTTGCAGCTTTCTTTTGATCTCAACTATTGTTTAATAAAGGTATTATTAATTTCCATTATTTCATTATTATACTAGATACTCAATTCATTGAGACTCTAAGTATAGTAGTACAAATAAAGAAGATACACTCTCCTCCTGTGCATGCAATTCTTCATTTCATCTCTGTGAAAAGGTGGTTTAGCATGCTGATTCAATCCCCAACTAAAAATCATATTTATGTTTATGTTTGTTCTTAAATCACAGTTACAGTAAAGCTAAAATTTTACTCTCAGTCACGTCTCTGTTGCTGAACCTTTGAAACTCCTAGTACATTAGCCTGAACGAATATGTTTCATAAACACATTAAAAGTTAAGAAGTCCTCTCATTTACTACACTTCATTAATATGATTCAACAGCTTGAGCCAGTTTTCTCCTGTGGATCTAAGGATGGAAGATTTCAGTAGTACTTTTCAAAATTCTAGTCTAATTCCCCCCAGTCCAAGAAGCTGAGGTCTCAGAGAGGCCTTGTCTTTCACACATATGTGAAACCAGAAAACTGAATAAATAATCAGGTGGCTGCACTCAGCTACGTACTCTTACCGCTAAAGATCCCCCGTGAAAACTCATCATTGAGTCTTTCTCCATCCTTTAACCACTTATTGACCCTAGAGAGGATCTTCCCTCTTAAACTCTGGCGGTTTAACTTCTACAGAAGCCTCTGACACCGATCATTATTTTAATTGGCTTTTACAAATCAGACAATATCAGTTGGGGTTTTTTTCTGATTCACCTACTCAGTGACTTCTTTAAACAGTACAATAGATTTGGGAGAAAAGTTGAGTTGACTTTTCCTGATACATAACATTTATTACTATGGGGAACTAATCCACTCTTTAAAGTCGTTTCTGTATATTTGCCTGGTAGTTTTCAACACAGCAGCATCCTTATCCTAAGAGATGGAAACGTTATGCATACTTTCTCTTGCATAACACAAAGAGAGATTTCCAAGACAGCCTTTCATTTAGCCATAACTATTGCACATCACTTAGCAGCTGGGATTTTGCATGTCAGTACATCGCACTTGAATGTTAGGTGGCTGATTAGAGAACTTCCAAAATGCCATATTAATTTATAAAAACCAATTCCAGCTACTAGAGTAGTTCAGGGTAAGTGAATTCAACAAAAGAAATCTTACAAAAAGCTTAGCATGAACATGTGGAAGTTAATTAGAAAACGTCTATGCTTTATTGTCCTATTTTGTTCAGTTACAAGGCATGTAGTTTAATAAAACCAGAGTGTGGTAAAAGGATAGGGTATCTCTGACCTGCAGGCTGAAATATATCATGGAAATACTCAAACCTGTCCTGTAGGGCTTGTTCAGGTGCCAAAAGCAGTCTAACTGGGGTGACAGGGTGGTAATTTACCAAATAGAACCCTACCCTTGTTTAAGATGACTCAGGTTATCCGTTACAACTCAGGAACACTGGGCAGTTTACAATGGAACTATTGTGGGTTTTTTTAATCTAATAACAACATATCAATACTTAATTTTTTCTAAAACCAGAGATTTGCCCAGAGTACAATGTAGGGCACTGCAGAAATACCTGCCACTAGCTACGCTATACGTACAGGTTACAGGCAGTGTGTACACAGCATGACACTGGGCAAAGCAGCTGTACAGCTGTTTTGCAAAGGCTGTTGACCTAGCAAGCCTGAGCAGAGTGCTCTGTTAATGTAACACTTTCAGGACCTGAGCTATCTCTGCACTACACAGCACCATGTAAACATCCTTGAGAAACTCTGTTTACTCACAGATCAGGCATAGCAAGCGGAGCCATCGCGTTACCTTCTCAAGTCACCTTTCTAATAGAACCTAAGGTCCTTCAGAGGAAGTATTTCTGTAGGCAAGGAGGCAGACCAAGGCCTTAAATCCACCCAGTATTAGGCTTCTCCACTGAGACCACCAACTGCTTTTTTAAGAAAAGCCAAGCTGTCATGTGTACCAACTGAGGGACAGTCTATGTCACAGCTAGCCTTAGTTATTATTAGCTTGTGCCAAAAAATGTTAGTGTCCCTGCCTGTCAGATCCTGCCCCCATATTGCAAATCTCTTTTGTGGCATAGAATAGCCAAAAAAAAGTGACATCCTACCTTTAGATTCTTAGGAATTAAACTGTTTGCTTGTGTCTTATAACTCCAGCACTTGCAGAGTAGGTGGTCTTGCTCAATCTCTGCTGCTGCATCAGCACAGAATCTTCTGGCCATCAAGCCTGAGGAACCCAAGGCTAGCCTTACTTGACAAGCACGTATTTATTTTTTTGACCAGGTGTCACAGTTGCAAAAAAAAGCTTCTTCTAATTATGCACTCTGTCATCTGTTCCCCTTCCCTCTCCCATAAGACATCTTTTCAAGGTTAATATCACTCCGTGATTACAATTGCACACAGAGAGACTGAGAGTATAAACAGGAGACAAAGTACATATTCAGCAAAACAGTATTTTAAAAGAAGCTTTGCTTCATTTCTAGAATGATCTGGTGCTTTTTCTTCTTAACTACAGCTCATTATTTGTAGAAGGATTTGCTTACTGGACAGAATCATCAGTAACAGCTCAAAGTGCAAATTACTCTCAAGCTGGGAAAGATAACTGAAGGGAGCATTACACCTTGCCATAAAAACACCCAAACATGTACTCTGTGATCTGAGATTAGGGACTTGATGGTGATCAAATCTAGATACAGAACTGAGTACAAGGTATGTTTTTCCCAAAAAATCATATTTCTAGAGTAAAAGTGAAAAGAATCACAGACCCACTGCCTCATCTAGCCCCTGGAGAACATTCCAATTTGTCTTGTAACAACTAACAATGAGGCATTGAGCAATTTAATTGTTAATTTACTTGTGCTATGATACTAACAAACAGAAGGTTCTTAGTGCTTCTGTTCCTTAAATCCCACACTTGTAAGATGGTCTTGGGTTTTTTTCATTCTCTCAAGCCCAACTCACAGAATCTGTAATCCTTGAATCAGTAGTATCCCTTTATTGACCAAAAAAAGCAAACCAAATGGTATTTCTGTCAGCTAAGAACCTCCATCAGAGCTGCACTTAGATTCCTCTAAGCATTCATGTGTGTATTCTATTCAACAAGGACTCCTACAGAGGTGTGTCTTTCAGAAAAATGGAAAAGATCTTCTGTTGGCTCTTGCCTGGTTTTAGCAACAAATAAAAATATGGTGCATTCCTCTAGGAATTTAAGAAAAGGTGTATTAGAAGAGAATGAATCACTGTTTGCTCTATGCTGTACTCCAGCACACTGTAGTACAAGTATTTCATCCAGATGTGTAGTATCTTCACTAGAAAACTCTTAAGTATTTTAGCCATAGACATATTCCTTCTGGAATTTACTACTCTTTTACTTTGTGAAGAGATACAGCTGATGGACTGTTGGAAAAGTAATTGGTGATAAAATGCTTTTAAAGATTTTTGGAGGGAATGATCCTATCAGCAAGTCTGAGCTGAGCATAACATTTCTGTAAATAAAGTTCACTTTGTAAGGTGTAAGTGCCATGTTCTCTAGAACATCCACAGCAGATGAGATGGGATGTCCCGACCAGGACACATGCATATCTTCTCAAAATTAGGGTTCACCATATTTGCATAGCATCTAGAAAGAAATGAGAAACCAAGATTCTTTATCTGTTCAGTTTAATTATTTCTATTGATCTTACTTTAGTTTACAGTTTAGTTTCTATTTATTTTAGTTGCTTTTTTGAACTATTTGTATTTATTGCCTAAAGGAGATGAGAAAAATATTCAGTTGCATCTTTGCCTGAATAAACTGTGCCAGAAAGCTTACAATGGCATCCTCATATATGGGTAACATATTTTTGTAATTAAGAACTTTTGTCCAATCTTCTATAAAATTATTTATGTCTATGAGTATTTGCATCACTAACACTAGACTGTGTACTATGGACCTTTAACTAGCAAATGACTGGGCAGGTTTTGCCCCTAGAAGACCGAGATTAACAACAACAAATCCACTTGCCTTTTGTTCTAATCCACTACAGTCAGGAGCTCTGCAGGTCTGGAAGACATTGTTACCAACATATATTTAGCTCCTGAGTCGCACGTGACTTGTGAACAGTTTGGAGTGTAGCTCAAACATACATTGCTGGATTGGCCACAAAAATGTAGGTACTTCAAATACTCTGCTGAAGGGACTTCTAGACTGCCTTGGGAGTGAGCTGTGTACGTACTCAGCTCTGTCCAATGGTGAAGCAATATAACCTGTAACAACTGCTGTTCTTCCCCTTCTCTGGAGCATCATTCTTAGAGCTTTATCTCTACATTACGCAGCCAGTGGCTAAGAGCCACAAGCAGCTATGTGTATTATTACACAAGAGCTGCCTTGGTTTTCAGTTAATAAAAAAGAAACTCTTGTGATTCTAGATTCGATTGCTTTTGCAAATTCAGAAATATTATACAAAGCCACAGCAAGCAGTCAAGTTTTGGAGTGCTATGCTGTTGTTCGTGACAACAGCTGGCTGCATTCCAACCCAATCTACTGAGTCATGAATTCAGTGCCCCTCTATTATTCTTACAAAACCTTGTTCCCCTGTGTGAGTCAAAAGCTTAGGATTCTCTTAAACAATACATTTCTAGAGTCTCATTCCTGGCTGTCAGCTAATCACCTGTGAACTCCCTGCAAATATTTAAAAAACAAGCCAGAACAGTTGTGTTGACTCAGCAGTGCCCTATACCACCTTTCGGTCAGGTAGTGTACACAAGAGTCGTGTCTCTCTCACTAAAGACACTGCCAAAGGGCCCAATTCTTGCCCTTTCTGGGAATCCAGATGAACAGTTCTAGTAGATCCTTTAAAATCTAGAGAAATGTATTACATCTTTGGCACTCTTACTTGCTTCTGCTTGCACAGACAGGTTCCAAAACCTTTTATCCCCTTCAAGTGAAATCCTAAACACATGGAAACACAGAAAGACGAAGGCTATTTACCAAAACCTCTACTATCTTTATAACTCTAAATATCTAAGTCCCCCTAAAAAAGCTACTTTCACAAATTTAATCTTAATATTTTTCATGCTTTAATTCTTACTTATGCACAAACATTTCAATTTGTATAGGCAGGTTTTACAGATTTAACAGCAAGCCCAAAAATTTATCAACAGCTATGGAAATAAAGTGCACAATTTTTTGCCTAAGAATTTAGACAAGCAAATTCAGACTGCACATAAACATCCAAGGGAAGTAGCTTGGCAAACAATAATCAGAAATATTTCCTGTAACATTAATCAGGAAATAATTTCACAGATATGATCCTAGAAAAACACACCCAAGTTCCCAGGTAAGGCAGGTAACAAACTGTCAGAAACACCAAATTTCACAATACAAAAAATGCAATTTAGTATAAATCATAGAACTTTTCCTATCTCTATTAATGGTCTCACCTTGAAGCTGCTCTAGAGTTATTATTAAGCTAAGAATTAATCTCAGAGAAAGTGGAATGAAATACACTCACATTCTCTGACACACCAAGTAATCTTTTTGCAATGAAAGCACAACTTTGCCACTCTTTTTGCTCTGAAAACTGTGAAGAGTTCCCTTCACCAATATGCACAAGCCCATGACTCCAGCCTAGCATCCTATTTTAGCCTGCACCCACTTCCAAAATAGCAGTGCTTGTGCCACTCAGTGTCAGTTCACTCAACTCTAGTGGACATATTTTCAGAATGGGCTGCAGGCTCAGGAGGGACAGTAATTTTATTAACTCTGGGAACAGTAAAAATATTAACTTTCATTTACAGTTGGATGAAACAAATAGAGTATGCTTACCTAAGAACTGTAATATTTGCTTACAGGAATTATGAGAATGAAGACAAATGCCTATTTTTGCTTTGCCCATGCAAATGTGAGCCGCTCTCAGCAATCTTTGTCATCTGCACTTACTCGGTTGCTCTCTATCCCATCATCCCCCAGACTGCATTGATAATGAGCATTGTCCTGACTACGTGCAGGACCTTGCACATGAGGTTTGCACAGGCACACCACTCTAGCTGGCCCAGGTCCCTCTGGATGACATCCCATCGATCCAGCATGTCAAAGGCCTTGCAGAAGTCTAGATAGATTATATCCATTGCTCTTCCCTTGTCCTCTCATGTAGTCACCCCATTGTAGAAAGCCACTAGGTTGGTTAGGTAGAACTTTCCCTTGGTGAAGCCATGCTGTCTGGAATCACTTCCCTCTCCTCCATGTAACTTAGCATAGCTTCCAGAAGGACCTGTTCCATCATCTTCCCAGGCACAGAGGTGAGGCTAACAGGTTGGCAGTTCACTGGGTCCTCTTTTCAACCCTTTGGGTAGAAAATGGGAGCAATTTTTCCCTTCTCCCAGTCTCCAGGGACTTCATCTGACCGCCATGATTTTTCAAATACCATGGAGAGTGGCTTGGCAACTACATCAGCAAATGTGCTACATCAGCCTCAGGCTGAGGCAAAAAAGTTGGTGAGAATTTAAGCCTTCTCCTCGTCTGTTGTTACCAGTTTGCCAGCCTTGCTCATCAGTGTAAAATGCTTTCTTTAACCTTCCTCTTCTGGTTGACATACCTGCAGAAGTCAGCATTTCTTCTTCAGAAAATTTGAAACAAATCAAAACCTCTCTAAAAATACTGTTTTTCTTTTACCACATAAGTAAGCAGAGGCAAGGATGGTCTAAGCAATTTAAGTGTGAATAGGATCCAACAACCTATTTAAACACTGTATCACACTATCTTTCCAGAAAGCACCTAACTCATCAGGAATGATACCAGATAGCAAATATATTTGTCATTCTATTCCCAAAACCCATCATGAAACACCGTTCTGTTTTCCAAATCTTCAGACTTATGATTAATAATATTGTTAATTAATTAATGACATTTAAATCTTATTGCTACATACAAACAGGCTACTTTGCAGACTGTGTAATCGTTTCTTTTGGCTCTCCTATTAAGAAGTGTAACACTGGTTCCTAAACATGTGGTTAATTTCCAGAGATAACGGCGTGACCGGATCACAGACAGTCTGACTCTGGGATAATTAATAGACTAAATTCCTCTGAGGTGAGTGCTTTTTAGACCTAGAAACCCTGGGATGGCAGAATGTCTCTTGGATCCAATAATAAGGCATTTGCTCTGGCAATGAATTGAAAAAGTCTTTTCATTTTCCCACTACTATCTACAAAAGCGTAAAAATATCACAACTCCAGAAATGTTAAATTCTACACTATATTACACACTTAGTCCTTTGAGTTACATCAATAGGAAATGCAGCAGATAATATAGCAAACACTGTGTAGAGGATGTAAACAGTATTATCTTTAAAGCAATATTAATGACCTCCTCTTTCAGGAATCTGCCTTGATTTCCTATGAAGGGAATGCCAGTTCAAGATACAGAAATATGATGAAACAGTAAAGGTTATGTTTCTCAACTAAGGAGGAACAGGAGTGTTCTGAATGAAGATAAAGGGGTTTTGACTTAATCAAGAGGAGCAAAATAAACAGGAATAGAGGAAAATATTTTATATCAAAAATTTCTGCAGAAGTTTTATTTCCCAAAGTTTCAGAAATTTACTTTCCCTTTTATCTTCAGCAAATTCAGTGTTACTTGAAAATATCTGTGTCCCAAATTTGTCTTTTGTTTAAAAGATGAGGTTGATAGCTCCATCTGTAACAGAGCTAATCAACAGAAATTAAGTCCTCTGGGTTTCAAAGAAGTTTTGGAAAACCAAGAAAAATAAAATTCAATCTATTAAAAACAAGAACAATTTCTGGACTACCATGTGGATCTGAGATGATGTATCAACAAAGGTGAATTTTACATAATGTTCTAATTCTCAGGCTTTATTTCTGAAAGAATGCCATTTCCAAAGTGCAATGAAAATGTCTGTCTGCATTAACTCATGTACTAACAGACTTCATGCAGTTTTTTGATTGATTCTGTTCAAATGCCATCAAATTTTCTTTAGCCTTGCCATTAATAGACTTTGTCCTTTTATTTTTATCTTCTCATCTCAGTTTTCTACAATTCTTAATTTTCAATTCATTTGAAGTGTTATTTCTGGACTTTATGTTTGTTTTGTAGATGATACAATGAACATTTACTTAATTTTTAAAATTTTCCTTTCATAAATTACCCTCTTAGGTTTTTTTGCAAGTAAAAAATTTGGGAGCAACAAAGAAATAAGGCAGAGAAACTAATGACCACATCCTCCAACTGACTTATTCTGAAGACAAAAGAAGAGGTATCAAGTAATTAACAATAATAACTAAAGTATACTTGCATTAATTAAGTTATATTGCACTGTCAAACATTGCCCATTTTCTGTTGTTCTCATGAGGACACTGATGTAAATTCAAGGCAAAAAGCATTCCTAAATATAATGCCACAGACTGTGGCTCCAAATTTAAGCCTAACCACTGAATGAATCTGGGATCCAGTTCTAAGAGTAGAATGTTTCCTTAACACCACAGAAGGCAGGACTTCAGAACTGACTCAGCTGCAGTGATGAAACCCATTAAACCATGGACATCCGTTCTCGTAATACGGTGTTTTCCTTACACATCTCACAGTCAAGTACAGACGAGGCCCAACTCTGCTTAGTTTCTGAGATGTCACATGATCCTTCCTCAAGCACAAAAGCATTTAAACTTACATGCTTATTAGCTGTCTTAATGTGAAAGTGATTAACGTGTTACCTCTTGCTAACTTTGTGGCTCAAAGAACAGGACACTGGGCATTGCCCATTGCTGGTGTTTTGTTACATTTCTTTACTTTTTTCACCATTGCAGCAATTTCAACCTATATGAGGCATTAAGGGAGATACAATTTCTATAAAAATATTTTTCAATACCTAAATATTTAGGTGTTATTATACAGTAGTAGTATATGGTAATAAACCAAATTACCTCAAGTCCTATAATATACTCGATGCTACTGCTGATAATGAGTACATCTATTAATTTAGATACCCATAATTTATGTTTATAAATTCCATATTAAGTTTCTTTTCTGTTCTGGAATACTTGTTCTCCAGTGAAGATGCCTTGCTTGTGGACATCAGGCATTACTGAACAGACATACTGGTAGACCTGGAGTCACATTCCTTGTGTAATATACCGTGGTAAACCAACCTTGGACAAAAAAGTGGACAGGCTAACAAACTTTGCTGAATGGTTGGACTTCTTAGTCTGGTATTACACTGGAATACTTGTATGGTTTTTGGGTGCCACATAGGGTTTCTTAGCTCTGTGATGGCACAGAATTAATGCATCTGACTCAGAGCTAGAACGTGGCCAGCTATCTTGAACTAGAGGCATAAAACATGGGTCTATCTGCACAGACATGCCCAGACCCACTTGGTAAAGATTTCCAAATGGTTATAATATATTTTATGAGCTTGAAATAAATGTATATGGACAAATACTACTCTTACTTAACAGAGCAAATCAGGAGTAACTTCAGATCTGTTTCTCTACATCTGCATTATTGCCACCAAAAGACAGATCTGCTCCTCTAACTTGGAGGTGGCAGAAGCAACCACTCATCCATTTCAGAAGAGATTCTGCCTCAACTTGCAATAATATTTACCTTAAGAGAGCAGCAGAGTGCCATACATTTTTAACACATTTTTTAATTTTGCCAAATAAAGTTGGATTAATGTCACTTGTTAGTTTAATTATTTATTTGCTATTAGAATGTGCAGGACCAATTAAAGGTGGCTACAAGACGGCAAGGACAGGCAAAGTATTCAAGATCTTCCTAAGCTCTCCCCTCCACATTCTAATGCCACCAATTCCAGTTTTATTCTGTCTGTCCCAATCTTGCTATTAGACATATGATTGCTCCTACTCTTACGTGTGGCATACTTAATGAGAAAGAAAATATTTTGGTCTTCCTTCTTTCCTTCTTTCTTTCCTCATTATCACTTAACTTCTTTGATAGTCTTCTAAACTACCCTGCGTATCAGCGACACTGATGTTAAACAGCATTACCAAGGTCATTCTGACAGAAGGACCGGAAGTACCTCTGTTTTGAAACCGGGTGCTGCGTTTCAACCTGTTTGTTTCTGTGCTACTACTGTCTGGGCACTTGGGAGTCCTCACCATGACTCAGAGCCTCAGTTCTACAAATTTGCAAAGCCTCAGTTCTACAAAGAGATTACTCACCTTGGGCTTTGTTGCACTGAGCTGCTCCGAGTCAGCTTCAGATTGCTGCACGTAAGAGTACCTGAGCACAAGTGGTGCAGGTAACTTCAGTGCAAGTTTCTGAAAGCAAAGTGGACACTGTGTGTCTGAGCAAATAACTGAGCCAGCCTACCCTCTCTAATAGCCCCAAGTAAGAACTGAGTTCTAGAATGAAAGAAGGCATTTAAGTATGCATATAAGAATAAACACAGTGGTATTATCTGTTGCATTTGTTCATTCTTTAAACTTATGTCATTTACATGCCTACCCTTGATTTTCTTCTGTAACTACCCTATCTAAATGACAAACAAAATTAGCAATGAATTCTATAAACTTATTTGGGACATATTATTTGTAAGACTGCATAAAACACAGTTTCACTACATCATACAATGCTTTTATGTTGGAGGAATCAGCATCCATTGCCAGATTCACTTTGCAAGATTCAAAAATAACTGAAATTTGGAACATGAACACTTCAGAATCTGATTTAAGAAGCAACAGCAGAAAGTTAGGCAAGATTTTGACATCTTCAGAACACTATTCCTTTACAAACTGCCTGGAAATAAATACACTTCTATGAAATGGAGTGATACAAATGCACACCTCCTGCATTTTATGTTCAGGAGTTTTAGGATAGAAACTGAAATATTAAAAAAGTAGTATTTTAAAAAAAATATCATGTGCCTTTATGAAAAAAGCCAGGTAAGCATATTCTAAGCTACTGTGAAGTACAGAGACCCCCCACCCCCATATTATTATTTGTTCTTCATATTGAGGTAAAGGTCATTATGCTGCATATTGTACAAATACATAGACATAACACTGAACTGCCAACAGTACCCAGTAGCAGAATATTCTATTACTGGAAGCACAGCAGTAAGGGAAGCCCAGAGGGATATTAAGTGATTGATTTTGCACCAATACAGCACCTTTACACACACTCTTTCCTCTCCCCTGCTCTCACTCACATCAGGTATATGAGAAAATTATTCTCTGAGATGCATCAGGAAGTGTTGAGTTAATCTGTACTGATGTATTAGAAAGAAGTACAATAGGAAACAAATCCTACAAATGATGTCACAATCACCTAAAATGCACTACAGATAACACCCCTTCTCAGAACTCCATAAAACTGCGAATCGCATCATGGAATCAGACTAACACTGCTCAGTGGCCACATGGTATGCCAGTCATAGAGACAGCCTAGATCATGGTTATCAATTTTAGCTTCTATACTGCAAGGTGGTATCTGTTAGAAAACTGTTAAGACTCCTAAAAACCACAGGCATGTTATAATTTTTATATAATGATCATTTATTACTCAATCTATTCTGCATTTTTTGTAAAGGGATGGGAAGTGAAGCTTGGCAAGCTTAAAAGGTTAATGAGAGTAACAGAACAGCCCTGACAATTGAATAGCAGGAGACAGCAAATACTCAGTGCCAATCTCCTGTTTCAATTTATTGCAAGATTTGTTTTCCCCTGGCTTTATTATAAACTATTTTGTAAAAAAATTTAGTTGTGGTGAAAACTACTTTTGAATCTGTGAAAGCTTTTTCTGAAGAAAAAACCTAGGTGTAAGGATCACACAGAACAGAATTCCAAGTTACATACTTAAAATTAGATGCACAATTGATATTTGTGCTGGTGAGCAGCTACTTACCCAAGAAGTCCTACAGGCTAAACTGAATAAATTGGTATTTCCACATGCATTTCCTCCTGTACTGATAGGAGCATAATTCATCCCTTAAGTACATGGTTCAGGTAATCTTTTTCTGAAAATTTCACTTTAAAAGTACAGATGTCCAGCACTGAAGTGACTGATTTCAACATACACTATCCCATCTAACCCAAGATTTTCCTCCAGGAAAGAAAAGAAATACTATTGACTGTCAGGCTTCACAGAAAATCACAGTTGCTACCAAATTAGGAATTCTAAAAGCCTGATTCCTAGCAAGTTACCAGAATCATTAACCTATTTAACCATTAAGAACAATGGACCTTTGCATTGCTAACTGATCTAATACTAACAAATGAATAGTTTAATCTAAATTATTTACAGGTAAATCACATGTAAAATCTGCTGACTGAATTTGGTAGAAGTCACTGCAGATCTTAATTAGCTGATTAATTGCTCATGCAGTTCTTAAATTTTACACACAGGGATTATTTAGTTTTGTTGGTTTGCATTTGAATACAACTCATTTTTTGAAAACTCAGATTTGCTTAATTGTATTTTACTTGGTGATTCTTAGTCTTCCCAAATCTGCCTGGAACCAAACTCAAATGCTACTTTGCAAGCCATGTAGGTGTTGCTCATATGTTCTCTCACTGGGACAGATTTCCTTCCTCTAGGATGAAAAGTGAGTGCCCAAGGAAGAAGCAATTGTTTCAGACCTGACAAGTGAGTGGTGTCCCACCTACCTACAAAAGAGCAGCAAAATATACTTAATACTCCCACCAAGTTCTGAAAGGGAGTTGTAAGGCACTTTTGTATTCTATTCTCATCAGACCATCCTTCCTGAAAGCTATACCAAGGGCACTGTTTTAATTAGCAAACTTCAAGCAGACATTACTTCCTTCCATGAACAAGTGGAGAGGTTGGAGGAAATTGGGTCCGAAATACACATAACTGTCATTTTGCTCCCATCTGTGTCAGCAAGGACAGCTGACTGGATATGAGAGGGAATGTGTTTCATCTGGCAAACGGCTGATAGCATACTCCCCACTTGTGCAATGCTACAGCTCAGGGGAAATATGATTCAGAGGATGGTCTCTGAGTCATAATTTCTTTCTGAGCTCCTTCTGAACCAGTAAGGCTACGTTTTGTCCCATACTTGGAATTATAAGCAAAGATTCTGCCTTACCTTACAGCTTGCAATGTGCCAAGGCATTCAAAAGCACTAACATTTCAAGGGGCACCAACACACATCACATTCTACCGAGCATTATTCTACTTTGCAATAATAAGACTAATACATTTCATATTAACAAAAAAGCAACCACTCACTGCTAATGACATTAAACAGTGAACCAGCACTGTCAGTATTTGTGTTTTCCAAGATGTATTGTCCTATGACATTTAACGTAAGTAGGTATCTAGAAGGCCACCTACATGAAGGAGCCAGGGGAGCGCTGTGAGCAGAGTATGGTGACGCAGTTTGCATGGGAAGGGCACTGGGACCCTACCATATCAAGATGCAAGTCCCATTGGAGGTCATCACCCTCCCAGAAAGTGCTGAGATATGCTGTAGTACCCACAGGGCAGAAAGCTGCGTCCTCTGCACTCACCAGAACAGATGTGGCAACCCTGATAGAGTTCCCACAAAGCCAGGCAGCAGCGCAGGTCTCAGGCTGCAGGGCATGCCAGGGGAATCTCTGCTACAGTACCTGCAGCATCTCCTTCCCTTCTTCTGCACTGACCTGGGTGCCTGCAGAGCTGTTCCTCTCACATATTCTTGCTCCTCTCTTCCACCTGCTGTTGCATAGCAGTTTTCCTCCTTCTTAGGTATGTTATCCCAGAAAAGCTACCACCATTGCTGATGAGCTCAGCCTTGCCCAGCAGCGGGTCAATATTGGAGCTGGCTGGCACTGGCTCTGCCAGACATGAGGGAAGCTTCTGGCAGCTTCTCACAGAAGCCACCCCAAAGCAGCCATTATCAAAACTTTGCCATGCAAACCCAATACAGTCACATGTCTAGTCTACAGTGAACAGTGTTTTGACTTTTCCTAATGGTTAAGGAAGGTCTTTTCTCACTGTGCCATGGATAGAAGTTGTTGGAGAATATGGGCATTTTGAACTCCTCCACATGGTCTGTGTGTGCAGGATGTCCTCGGGATCTCTGGAGTTCTTGTCATTATCTAGATCACTGTAGATGACTTTGAGCACTGCTAATTCTCTCAGGTATTGGATGCCTTCATCCACAGTTGTTCACTTTCCTTGGTAGTTCACAAGATGTTCCTTGAGCAGATATCTTGCTCTCACACTTGAGAGGAGCCAGCTCCAGAGACTGTAAATTACTGTCTCAATTCCAATTCCTCTCTCAAGTCCCTGGTTTCTAGCAAGTGATCCCAGCTGTTGCACTTCCTTGCTTTCCAGTTGCTGACTGTTGGCCTGTTACCCCAGCACCCAAGCAGCAGTCCACTCATCTGGCTGGTGGCTGTCATTTTTCCACATCTTGAAGTTCTGACGAGGTGAGGGACCACGTAGTTTTTGATTCCTACATGATTTCTCCTACTCCTTCCTCCCATTTCTTTGCCAAAGGACCAGCTGCTCTATCAAATTCTTGCCCTTTTTCCTCCTCCCTTCACTGACCTTGGTGTCTGCATAGTTGTTTCACATACAAAAATCCTTGAAATCCAGTACTATCCTGAAATTTAACAGAAGCTTCTACATTTAGTCAACCTCATAAAAACAACTGCGACAAAACTGGTTTAGATATTCAACCTACATGACAGTTCATGGATCACTAAAGACAATCCATTCAACAAATGGAATGGTGGCTACTCTGACAAGAGACATTAGAGAGTAAAGGCTTCAGCCTGTCCACAGCAAAGCTTTTTTCCAATGGGTTACAGGAAAGACACAACAACAACTTGGTTTGTCTTGTTTACTCCTTAATTCTCCCTTTGAGGCTACCTGTTAGCCTGAAATGTTCTCCTGTTATGTTCCTCATCAGGCAGTGCAGTACAACATGAAAAACTACAAACCTGAGGACACAGAGTCCATACCACCTGGATTTACAGGGTTTTACTTTACACTAACTTTAATTTGATGCTGCAGACTAGCTGCTCATTAGCCGCTGGAGGGCATTATGGTGTGTCTGTGTTAGTGGGGGATATGGAACAGTAAAGCAGATCTGGAGGGCAAAGAGTCTGTGTTGAAAACACACTCTGTGTGCATTTTGCAGTAGTCCTAGGCTGCTTCAATGAACAGATAATCCATTATCATGTTGTTGTATCACAGTTTCTGGTTTAATTTAATCCAAAAGGAATTCAGTTTAACAAAACCTGATTCCATTCCATGGTTTTCTCTCAGAAAGTAGAAGAAATCTAAATAAAGAGCTAGTCAATGAACAGCTGCACATTCCATTTTATTTTCATAATTCACTTGTTCATAAACATTTCAAATATATGCCCTTACATAACAATGAATTATACTTTAGACACAATTAGTAGATACAATAGGTATTACTTTCAGAAAAATATTTTCTTGACCGTGACTAAAAATTCAATATACCTTGCAGTGCAGAGGAGAGAGTTCTTTCTTTCTTACACCAAAAAGAAATTACAATTTCTGTCATTCAGATGATACAAGAAAAATCAGGAGCTAAATGAAAACGACACCATATAAAGTTGTGTAAGGAACAGTCAGTTCATTAAGTATGGCTGTGGATTAGACAAGCACATGCACACTCACTCCCTGAGACAGATACTCCTGGAGAAATTCAGGTTAAAACCAATCTGGCCACAACTAGCATGCACGTGTTGAAACTCTAAGGCTGAAGCTGTCATCAGAAAAAGCAAGTACATCAAATGCACAAATGCCCTTTGCAGCCTTCTAGTTGCTGCCTTTACTGCTACAGGAACCTCTACTGAGAAGGGAAGACACAAACTACTTGTAACTTCCCAAGTAAAAAAATGAAACTGAAAGGCAAATAAAATATCTTTTTTTACTTAAGGCACTTGTACAAGTAAGGATGGAGGTATTAATTGCAGAAGCTATATCATCTAGCACAAAGCTGAAATTTCTCATTTACAGACTGTCTAGAGAGCATTTTCTTTAACTTCCACTACAAATCTTTTAAAATCAAAGAATTAAAGGCACACTGGGTAATCAATATGTAACACCTTTTTGGTAGATAGGAAGGAAAGAAGGTAATAGGAAAGGTTCATTTGCACATCATTTGGGGAAAAAATTATTTTCCTTGATGAAAACAGTCCTGTCTGCTCATGAGCATTAAATACTTGAAAACTGACACTAAATATACCATTTTTATTTCCAGTTATATAAATGGGTAACTTTAAGTTCTCTTCTACCCTGCCTGTCTTCTCCAAAGACAAATTAGTGAATAAAAGCCTGGCTGCTTCAGCAATTTCTGTATCTTACTGACCTGGACAGTCAGGCAAAAACTGTGCATCACAAAAGGGCACATTTTTGTTTCTTTCACTAAAGCAGTTGCATAGTATTCCACATAGTCCCAAAGAGATCTTCACTACATAACCCAAATAGCAACTATCTATATAAAGGAAAACAACTAGGCAGAATAATCTGACTATTCATTCCTGATGCAGTGAGAAAACGTTTTGCAAATTTGAGCATATGCCTTTGAAACCCAGCTTTCTGTGGGTCTTTTCACTGCATGGTGACACTATCCCCAATTATACAGAACAGTAAAGAAACCAAGCATCTGAGCATTTTCTGTAGACAATTATGCAATGGGATTAGATAGATGGTGAAAGGAGTGTAATGGAACAAGTAAACAACCAGATCTTCATTATCAGAGAGGTGCTGAGCACCCGCAGCTCCCTCTAAATTAGTCTGGGCAACTCATTAATATGTCTGCCTGCCTAAAAGTCTTACATTCACAACTATACATTTTCATAAATGAGCATCATCATAAACACTGGGGAGGTTCTGGTACCTTACTTCCACACAGCAAGGGAGATCTGAACAAGAGGAAGAAGAGTTCATACAGCTCATGCCTAGAAAATCCACATTTAAGGGACTCTTGACAGTGGATTCTATGCATTTACAGGGAGAAAGGAAGCCTTCAGGTTGGCTTTCAGAGTGATTTTTATATAGCCCCTGATACCATAATACATGAGATTCTCAGTCATTAACAGATTTTTATCTCTTTTGAGAAAGGGAGGAATTACTATTTCCATTTAATGACTAAGGAACTGAGAACAACATAGATTGAGTGATTTGACCAAAGACATAGGGCAAACCTGGCACACACCAAAGTGACAGTTTAGAATTCCTAATCTGTGCTTTAAACAGGAGGCATTTTTATCCTCTGTGTCTTGGTTAAGAAATGTCACAACCATTTCATTTTCTCATTCCATTGACGTACCACGATTGGAGAAGTTCTGTTTGCAGAATAACTTAGTTATAGCTGATTCATTTAAAACTCCTGTTTGATTTGATTTTGAGCTAACTTTGCCTCTAGTAAAAAAATCACAGTAACTCCATCCCGAAAACAGAACTGCTAGGTAGGAAGTTAATGAGAGCATGCTACTCTGGAGATGTAAAAATAAAACAAGACTTCTAGGAGAAGAGTTTGGGCCATAAATACACATTATGAAGAATTACATCAATTTATTTTGCAAACCAAGTTCAAACAGTTCATAAAACATTAGAAATGTACCCAAGTCTCTAATTTGTGAAGCAGTGTAACACAAAAATTAAAAATTATGAAGCTTACCTTTCTCTCAACATCCTTTGGTTGCTAAATACTTCTGGGATATTTTTATTCTACATTTCTACAGAGAGGTAATCTAGACTTCCTTTCTATTTATGAACATGCCGTGTGGAAGACTGAGCTAGGAGGGTGTTTTACTACTCAACAAAACTGATTTCTTGTCTTTTATCAGGTAATTACTCCTGTGGATGCAACTGAAGATGGACACAATAAAGGCTGGTGAAACTAGCAGGAACAAGCAACATTTTGTCCAAACCTATTTACCTTTCATAACTGAATGAACAATATTACTCTCTGTGGATTTCATGGACACCTACAGGAATCCCTTACTTGTTGTGCAATACTTCTGTGGCAGACAACACATACAGCCCTGCATTTGGCTCAACAGTACAACTGCCAATAGCTTAGACACTTCATACTCTAGACAGTATAGCTGCTTGTGGAAACTATAATGAAAGAAATGTTTTCAAATTTCTGGTCTTTTACAGTGACTGCCTCATGCAGACACTTAGTAGGGCAGAAAGAGCAAATAAATGAAACACAAAGCAAACATACCTCCAGCTCTATGAACTACAGGTTCTTCAAGTCTGGTGAAGATCAAGAGACATGAAGAGGGGATCTTGATTTTCCTTCACAGTTGCTGGAAGACAATGCAACCACAGTTAAGGAAGCATTTCATACACTATGTTGATTTCTGTAAGTACAACTGAAGAATATAAAACTGACTCTATGTAACAGTGGGGCACTTACAGCTTACATTATAGCTATGTGCTAGAATCAGTAGGCCAGGGAAACAGTGAGACAGAAACCAACAAGTGTTTGTGGAAGTTATAATAATTGATGACATAAAAGCCAGTAAAATTAGATCCTATCCCATATCTAGGCAATTATTTCAGTAATGGAAGGATATTGTATACTAACAGGTATTCTTACATACTTTATATGAGCTACAAAAATGAAAAATCATTACTAGAGAACATTAATAATTTTAATAATTTCATCAAAGACTCTAAACATTTATTTGAAGAGAGATAAAACAAAATCATTTTTCTTCCTACTAAGGAAAGTTGAGAAAGGGCATGCAAATTAAGAATTGGATTGCAGTTTGAGGAAGCCATTCCTAACAGTCACATTAAAAAAAATTAACAACTCCAGGCACTTTTTTTTTTTAAGCCAGAAAGGGCCCATCAGAAAAAATCCCATTTCTATCAGCTCTGTTCTTTGCAGGCACCCCTTGGACCTGACAACGTGTGACCACCACCCCAAAATTCTACAAGACTGAGTTACGCACACATCACTTTCTCAACACCCTAGCAAAAACATTGCAAGCACAATGCAATAGCAAAAGACTTCAAAAGAGACCAGAAAACACAGATACATTTCTTCTTACACACAGAGACAGCTTATTCATGGCTACTGTCAAGCAAGCCCAGAGGTTGATGACTAAAAAATAACATAAACAAAATAGAAAGCCCAAGCCCTTTCTTTCAAATTGTTTCCTTTCTTCCTCCCACACGTATCCTTCAGCAACCAGCTGGGGCAAGCATGCAACGAACACAGTTTACCTTGCTCAAGAGTTGCAAGGCTTTAATATATTTAAACCCAATTTAAATCCTCATGTGAAAGTATAGAAAAGAAATCCAAACAATATATGGAAACATGCAAACAAACTCAGTTCCACCCAGCTGATGGATCAGGTAGAAAAGAATGAAAAATAAAAGGAATACATTAAAATAACCCCCACTTTTATTTCTACCAGGGCCTACCAACAATGTAATGCAATACAATCGTATAGCTATCACATGGTAGAGTCAATGCTACTAGGGTGTTTAATTGTGTATTTTTCATACTAAGATGTCTGAATTTCTTTAAAAACTAAATTTGATCTCAGTTTCCTAGTGCTTATAATACTTGTTTGGGGAATAATTACATTTCTGTAGTTACAATTTATTCACTGTATTGCCATAACACTTAGGAGCTGTAATCATGGACAAGAACATATTGTGTTAGATGCTGTAAAAAACACAAAGCAAAACAAGACTGCAGTTCAAACACAGGATGAGGAGGCAGGAAACAGACAGAGAATGGAGAAGTACAAAGAAATAATGAGGCATTAACAATCAATATGGCAAGTACAAGATTTGGCATGCCAGCTCCCAAATTGAGTTACTGAAGACTCCAAATGGTATCTTTCCCCACATTTAAGAGGCAAAAGTGAAGGAAAACATAAAGCTATATATCCAAAAAATGAACAAGTGGGTGGTGGAAGTTGGTGTCTGGGATTGGTGAGAATCATCATCCAAATACTGAATCACAGGTGAGGCAGACGAAGAATGACCTTGAAAGCAAATCAAGGTAGCAAAGCTGCTTCTGCTCCCGGCCCTGACAGTTTGTGGCCAGGGTCACAGAACTGCTGTGCTTTGATGCCAATTAAAGGCCTCTACTAGGGCACTGGGTGAGCTGGCAAAGGAAAGAATTAATTAAGAGAGGAAGAAAGCAGCATGGTGGTAGGTAAAGGGCTACAAATGCCTTCCACACACCCCCCAATGCTCTTCAACAGCGGGAAATCTGTACGCCTGGTAGCATCTAGCCCTGTGTTTTAGCAGTACAATTAATCCAACGGAGAATTTCAGGGCACACAAGCGCCCATTCACTATCAGACAGCAGAACAGAAGGATCATCGTTCTAAGATGATCACCGATCTAAGATCGGTGGATTCCGCCAGTGGCCTGCCTGGATACCACAACCTCCAGATTACACGCTGGACGGAGCCGCCACAGAAGCGAGGCGGGCGGCTCATGGCGTCCAGTCCAAGGCTGTCTGGATTGGGGAGCCCCCAGACCCACCGCCACTGGCGAATCACACAGCGGTGCATCAAAAACAAGACCCCCCCTCAGCGCCTTACAGCGCGTTGCACTCGAGTAAAAACGCCTCGTCGCGTCACGAGAGGCAACGCGAGTTGCTGGGGGGAGGCGGGGGAGGCTTACAGGGTACGTGAGGACGGAGGAGCCGAGGCAGAACCGTGTCACGCGTGGGCTCCGCTCGCCCCCGCCCGCCACCCCCTCACGGCGGCGGAGCACGACGCCGCCCAGGGACGGCCGCTTTTGCACCCGGCCCCAACGGTCGCTCGCGCGCTGACGGGTTGTTTACTTCCTCCGCGGCGGGCGCGCACCCGCTCACCCCGCCCTGCGCTCACC
>VZTU01026637.1:1859-16845 GCA_013400835.1 Zapornia atra
TAAAGATATTCTAGGGTGTTCAGTTCCTCTTCGGAGTTAAACTTAACATAGAATTATGTTAAAAAAAAAAGACAAATGAAAAATCCATAAACAAAGAAAAATTATGGAGTAAATCTTTTGGATTGATCTATTTTCTACTCTAAACTCTGATTTAAGTGGTAATATTATCATAGTCTGGAGGAAAAATAATGTAATTGAGGCTTCAAATCGTTTGTGTTTACACACTGAAAGATGGTCACAGTAGATTCAATTCAGAAGAAACATAGAGCAATCTTAACTCTATCACTTCTGACTGGAGTGCAAAACTCAAATCAATTACTCATAAACATTTGTGATAAGATTAATTTAATTTTTTTTCTTAAACAAAGAGGGTAAATTAAAAGAATCAGCTTATTCTTTCCTACTCTGTAGTGACAAGATTAAAAATTAAATTTATACATATTTCATTTCTACATAATAAAGCCTTTTTGCAAAAAGAAAAAAAATACCACAGTTCATCTAATTAAATCAAAGAAAATTGCCTGCAGCGATGCTACAGTATTACAATTAGATGTCTGCCAAAACCAGTCGTTTGAATTCTTAAACACCACTCCAGTCTTAAATACAAAACATGGTTTTCATCATTTTGTGTGATATCACTGAAATATTTTTTTTTGCCGCTATTACGTCAGTTTGGAATGCCTTGCCAAACTCATCACATATTTTCTTCTGTTTTACAGAAATGTCAGGTGAAGTAAATGCAGAATTATTTTGCTTTGTTCTTTGTAAGCCTACACATGAATTTTGGTACATGTTATGGAAACGAAATAACATAGTTTTAAAATAAATCTCTGCATTAAAAATTCAAGTTTTGTGAAATTAGTGTAATTCATGTAATGCTTAAACAGTATTTGGAGCTAGATATGAAAAGAATAAAAACCCAAGACACAGCCACTACAAGCAGTTGAAGATGATTATTTGCAAAAACTGAGGCTATCCACATTTGCTATTCTTTACACAGCCTGATTAGTAAATCTAATTTAGTATATATGTCAGTACATTCAGATCCCACAGGCCTGCATTAAATGCTATGCTCACCGACAGACATCCTCTGTGACCTTGTGCAAGTCCTGGTTTTCCCCATGTCTGTAAAATGGGAGAATACTTCCTACCTGACANCAGATACTAGATGTAATAAGGGATAAAGAGACAGGCTGAAAACAGTGAAGACTGGATAAATAAGTTGCTATGCTACAGTAAAGGCAATTCATTTAAGCATCGTTTAGTGGAAGCAGAGTTGAGTTACAAGTTGCTGCTGACTGACAGATGCAAAAATGTACTCCAAAAGCACTAAGCTGGATTCCAGCAAAGCTATCAACCTTCAATTTAAAGAACACTCATATTTGTAAAGCTTTATGAAACATAAACATTAAAATAAGGAAGATAATACACTGATGATGACTAAGGCTGCATGTGCTAGAGCCTTCCCATGTGATTATATTTTACATGTAACTATGAAAACTACAGCAGTGTTCACTTTGTCGTCTTCTCTCTGTCTCCCCGCTGTATTCTAAACTCTTCTCCTCCATAATCTCCACTGAACTCTCCCAGGTCACATACAGGCATACTCCCTCTAGATTCTTCCGGTTGACTCAACTGAGTCTGGGCTGAGGTAAAATTGTATTCAACCCTCCAGGGAAAGCTCCCATTGACCATCTGATGATACCACTTCCACTGATCTGTGTTAGAGAAAAATGTTCATACTATAGTTTCATGCTTGCCTGAGCAAAAATTGGTGCTACGTACAGGCTCAGGATCATGAGAGTTTTACAAACCACTCTGTACAAACACATATGTTTCTGAAGTCTTTCTCTAGATATGAGACAGATGTTCTGCACTCCGTGCACTTACCTTCCACTGTCCTCCATGTGATCAAAGCTCTTTAAGGTGAAAATAAAAATAAATCTCAAAAAAGGATAAATTTACAAAAACATCCAGGGAATTTTTAAGTCTTTTTTTCCCCGAGATTAGATGCCACAGGCAGGTGCCCTGCACTCTGGTCAAGTGAGCAACTCCTTTTAAATGACCCTGTCAGATACAATCCTCTTGCTTCATTTTGTCCCCTGCTGCTACAGTCTCATATGGGATTCCATGCACTACAAGTGCCTGGGGGATCTATACTCAAGTTTAAAAGCAAACAGAACACAAGCACATTAGGCACATTTTAATAGTGTGTTGAAGTGGGACCTAGATGAAGGTATGTGACCCGGCAGGTGGACAAAGGTGGCACCTCAGGCTGGACAATTAGACCCTAATAATAACAGATAGTATTAAGGTTCTGTCATTTAACTCCCCCTTTATTTTTTCTTCCATACTTTATGTTCATGCACTATGCAACATGTAAAATTTTGGACTGTGCTAGTGAGAATGTTAGGATTAATTAGACTTCATTCATGCATAATTGGACAAAAGTTGTCAAATAGCCAAAGACCAATCCTGAGTCTTACTCAGGCACAGAATTCTAATTGCAGAAAATGTTGATAGCACAAGGAAGAATGAGAGTCATGGGATGTTGTCCACAATAAAAGTGGACACCTGCATTTCAATTAATAATCAATAGGACACATTCAGAAATCCATTACTCTTGACATTACCATGAAATCTCATCATCTAATTCACCACCTAAAACCACTCAGGCTCTACACGAGGTGTATTCTCAGAGGGATCCATCCAGTAGGTTTGCTTACAACACAGCCCACAGATCAGGCTCTGACTAAAACGTGACTGGAAGGCAATAAGGCCTCCTATTACAATCCCAAAGGACAAATGTTTGAAACTCAGGTTAAATTCTTTTCTCAGATTCCTGTCTGAGAGTCAATTCCTGATTGCAGTATTTGTACATTTCTGTAGGGCCTCATGTTTCTTCACTCCTGTGGCAATGAACCTTTGCAGTACAAGCTTTCAGCAGTATACCAATATCCAGGTAGGTCAGCTGAACATGTTCAGCTTTGACGCAAGGTCATGGAACATCCCATTTGGTATGCTGTTCCATGACATTCTCCCGTTCATCACCGCTCATGACTGAAAATTTTAGCAGAGATTTCCAGCAAACAAACAAAAACTGGCAAAATAAATCATTGATATTTATTTACCTTGTTCCCTTTTTGCCATCTCTCAGATATTTAAAAATCCAATACTAAAAGAGAAGATTAAAAAATGGCAAATTTCACTTGAGAAACACAGAATAAAATCTGTACAATGAAGTTGTGATAAACTGTGCTTTTTCACTTATGTTTTGCCTATAATGCTCTGATTTTGAGAGGAACCAGCAGAGAGTATTATTCATATTTTCATTAACATTTATATTAAAAGAAATATGAAAGCAAAATTTCAGTGTTTGAACAAATATTTTGTAGCCAGCATTTTACAGTTGTGTTGTGCTTTTAGGAATGTCTGTGAGATGCAGAATTTCCATCATATTATATTTACCAAACTTTGTAGTAATTCTTGAAATTCAGTATGTTTTTGAGGAGTTAAATTAGTATATAGAAGTTTCTAAAAAAAGGGATGTGTCTGTAAGTTAGTTGCTAGCAAGACTTGTGGCTGTCTATTCAGGACCAGAGAAGTTTCCCCTTCCCCCCCCCTCAAATAATCCTCTTATATGCAGAATACACAATGTGACTATGTCAATGAATTCTGCTATTACCTGGACTGTAGACAAGTCCAGTCCAAGGAATGGGTATCAAAAGAAAAGATCTGATGCCAGATCTTTTGGCACAGGTACAGAAAGCTCTGTCTTCTTTCCTAGGCTGTTAATGCATGCTGTGTAGAATAAAAACTAGGATATACACTAGCAGCCTGTTAGATCACTAACAAAAATTTTCTAAATGAAATGATGACACATAACACAGAATCATTTCCAGTGTATTTCCCTTACCATCTGGATTAGTCTTAAAAGGATGCCTATTCATCATATAAGAGCACTTTATGGAGTGAGCAAGTCCTTTTCGATCAATTCTTGTCTTTCAGAGTTGTCAAACTCTCAGAAATCTGTTGTATGGGTTTATCCAAGGGAAAGTGTGTTTCCTTGCCCTTCCTATCTTTCTTTGGATAGCTGGAGAACCCTGCCACCCACTGTAAAGTGCAGTGCTACCTGTGGGATACTTTTGACAAAAGGTTGTTTAAGAGCAGAACTAGACATGAACCAGAGACAAACTGCAAGTTACAAAAGCATTTGAGGGTAAGTATAACACTTGGAGAGACTGAACAATAACAAAAGTAAAAGTGAACCATGTTGTTATGTAATAAAGCTTAGCACTTTTCATGAGTTAAGGATTACTATTTGCACATTAAAAATAGAGAAGACCACAGAGACCACTAAAGCTGGGATTAGAATGTGTAAAGCCCTGAATCCCAAATCTTTCCTTCAACCACTAAACCACATCTTCTATAGTTAGAACTTTTTTTTAAGTCATGGAGCTGCTTATTACTCAACATTCTGCAAGTACTTAAGCACCCTGCTGAATCAAGGCCCACCTCCTGGAGACCAAAGCCTGCAGTTCTTACTCAGGCATTTTTTTCCATTGTAATCACATAACTGGAATCTGTCTACTGTAAAACACACCCTTCTTCCGCACTGGAAAAATAAAGTCATTAGACCCTCAGTACTTCATAGCCTTGATTTGTAGCAAATCATCCCTCTTCTAAACTGGAACAACTACACTGCACTCAGAATATTTGCACTGTTTAAAAGTGGAAGTTGTGTAACAGGCAATCAGGCTCCACGTCCCCAGTCAAATGGCCATGCAGTCTTTATGAGTATCATGTTTTCTCACCATAATCAGCTGTGTTAGGTATTGCTGCCACCATCCTGCTGCTAACTGAGGTCTATACTGATAAGTTTAAGAGGCACAGACAATCTTGCTTAGAACCAGGCTATGCAGTTCTTTTTATTGTATTTGATTTGCAAGAAATAATATATTAACTTGCATTAAATAATTATCCACAAGCTGGAACCTGGTCCTGAGACTCTGACATATGAGTTTCTAGTCATGCTTAGCTGACTATAATTTTTCATCTGGAGGGTATCTTCACTGTGCAAGCCGGATGAACGGGTTATTTTATGTTAGATCTCCAATGAATATCCATCATTGGCTTTAAAGAAAGAAATAAAGAAAATGTATTGGTTCATGTAGACTGTCTTTCACATCTCCATTTACTCGAGAGCTGTTTGAAGCTCTCTTTGTGTCTGCTCAGATAAATGGCCAGCTGGTTCCTATGCATAATGCATGCATTGTGGCAGGAGCAGGGGTATTTGGTAGCCACATGTGTGATGACTTGTGTGAGAACCAGTCACCTGGATGTTCATACTATATTAGTGATCCCCCTGTATCTCTCGGGTACTGTCCACAGGTTGTAGCACACTGAGAAGGCCAGAGAGGTTAAAAGGATAGTTTTGACCCCTTCTGTCTGCTGGCTGGTGCAATGGTAAACAAGTTTAAACCCTGTGCTATTCCAGGGCCCATAAAACTGGACAAAAGACGTATTTCTATGAATATGGAGGGTAGCAGAGACAGTATTTTGTCATATTAGCATTTAATTTGTTCATCATATTAACCCAATAACAGGGGTCACACAGTGGTTGCCAGTTAAATCTTGTATCATAGGTAGAATTGCAGTGAAGACAGTAAGAAAAAGTATTATGGAAAGTCATCTATGTAAAAGATCTTCCAGTTAATTACCCTCTTATTTGTACTCTAAGGTGATGCTCTGTCATCTCCATTGTGAGCTCAAAATATATGCTTCTGAGGACTTGTTTAGAAGACCATGCACAGTTGCAATGTTCAATGGAAAGGGAGAAAGCTCTGGATAGGATTAATATGGGTGAGGAGAGCAAACACTGTAGCACAGGCTGGCTTTCCCAGATTTGAGGAAGCCTTTCATTGCTTGGCATCTTTAGCTTAAGACATTGAAGGAAATGTATGCAACAGACTCCAGGAGTGGGCAGAGGTGAGAGGAGCAATATGCTTGCTCCAGGTCAATTGCAGATACACAGTTCTCTAAAGCATAGAAACTCAGCCTCTCCTCCCAATCTCTTCTTGCTCTCAGCTACTTTTACTGATGGAAACATCATGGTTCACACCATACCTTACTATGAAATCACAGAGGAAGAATTGAGAGGAAAAAAAAACCAGAAATGCTTCCATCGAGTCTGCCTCCTTGGCCACAGGACCCCTGTCTGAAGCTGCTCTTGCAGCCACTGTGGCAGGCAGGTGACTGACTTTGTGTGACCATGGCATTGTTCCAGGTGCAGGAAGGTGCCCTGTCCCTGCTCCTTTCCTCCCTCCCAGTCTGGCAGACACCATCCCCCTGTCAGACCCCCATACAAGCTGCTGGGAGGGGTGGCAGTCTCAATGCTTCTTTGCACTTACACTGTCTGTCTGGGGCAAGTGGGATCAGAGGCAAATAAGCTAAAAGTCTAAGAGTCTGGATGGGCTGCTGTCCCTTTTTTGTTGAGTGCTGAGACAATGGAAGAGCTGCCATTAACTCCTGTGCACCTAAAGGATGACAATTTTGTGCATCCTTGGACCAAGCAATTACTCGAGTATCAAAGGAGAAAAACCGACCCAGGAAGAGGACATCTGAGTTTGTCATCTGCCTCAAAAAATAAAATGAGGCAGCAGCTGAACTCTTGTAAGATTATAAACAGGGTGTCATATCCTTTTCTAAATACACAATACATGGCAGATCTCCCCCAGCACCACCCCCGCCCACACAGACATACACACACTTGATCCGTGAGCGGTTTTGAAAATTTGGGCGGTAGAAACGTTTGTCACACCCACAAGCTATAACTGAAAGAGGGGAATGGGAGAAAAGCCATCCATTTTGGCTTCATGCTGAATTATCAGCTTCTTGGCTTAGTGCCAGCTCAGCCAGCTTATAATAATAACTGGCTCTGGGCCAAGGCTTTTTAGAGTGAGAGAGAGAGAGCACACTGCTTTCTCTTTCTTCAAAAATATTTGTTAATAATCTCTATATTACTCATAATCTGTGTTACTTCATTAAAAAAAAATGTCTATTTTAGCTTCCCCACTAGCTGAAAACTGGAGGTGAGATCAAATTATTAGGAGTCCAGAATCAGTCTGGATTTCAAAAGTGAGACATCGCAGGGACTGTTTGTAGCTGGCTTTCTGGTTAGGGCCCCTGCTACTTCGAGACCTGAACACAAACACACACAGTTTGATCGTGGATGGCATGAAAACAAGAAAAAGGACAAAGATATACAATGAAAACTTACTGTTGTATTGAACCATGTCTTGAACCCTGACCTGTTATCCCTGAAGATATACCACAGTGTCTCCACATGATATGGTAAACTTTAAGATGATTGACTTTGTCTGAAAGACAGAGTTATGATGATGCCTGACATGATATTGTTCTAATTTTAGAATGAATCGAGTCAAACTACATTCCTAATGGCAAGGGCTGAAGAAGAAGCAAATTTCCTCCAATTCAGACAAGTGTATAAGAATTGTCAGGTCTCACTTCCTTAAATTCTATTTCCTCTGGTCTCTTTGTTGGTATTATTATTATTATTATTATTATTATTATTAAAACCCCTAGAGATGACCTGCTCTGATTGTATGAAAAGCCCCATGCATCTGAGGTGCAACTACAAATAATAACAGCAAGCATAAGCAAAGCAGAAATCATATTTCATGCCTTTTGAACATAAAATACAGCAAAAAGGAAAAGAACATATACTAAAGAGGTTTCCATTAAGTTGCAGGAAGAACTCCCAGTGTTAATGTAATGATAGATGAGCTTACTGGATATTTTTATTAATGTCTTACAACTTGTCCCTTTTTCAGATTAGCTAATATTTTATCTTCCTCCTGCAGTGCAAACGAAGGTCTTAAAATTTGTCCATACACAAAAGTCCCTCTCTCCGGTTTTTATAGGTACCTATTGTTATAATTTGTATCAGATATTAAATTTATTACTTTACTTGCAGTAAACGTATCAAGAAGTGTGTTAGACATACATCAAGAAGAGGGTGAGGATCAGTTCATGCTGGACATGTCCCCAGATCCATGATTGAACCTTGTTATCACTGACCTTCCTTAAGCTTTTTTGTAACCAAAAGCTGCCTAACTGGGCTGCAAACACTTCAAGAACAATTTTTATCTTCAAGTTTCCAGCACCTCTTATTTTCTTTCTTCTTTTACAGTATTTTTAGTCCTTCTACTTTGGGGGCTGTCACTAAGGGGATGATGATATCACAGGAGACATTCAGCACTTCACAAGATTAGGTCTGTGGTCCTTGCCAAAAATTGGAAGGAGTTGAAGACTCAGAAAAAGATAATAAATCTTCCTTCTCTGAAATCGAGCAGATACACAGCAAGCTAAGCTGCAGCTGCCATAACACCTTCCTTTATTGTCATTTCATTCTCTTTGTTTATCACTTAATTTTTTTGGATCCTATCAGACACCATGAATGTCAAGATCAGTGGGGTGAAGACTAATTTCTTTGTTATTTGTACAATGCCTTGCAGAACTGGGTTCTAATTCCTGATTAGCCTTTACAAACCAATGTGCTATAATAAATGTTAGCAATAATAATAACAGCAATGTAGGAGCATGAATTGTTTTCGATTTCAGAAATGTTCATTTCTCATTATTAGTCAAATTTGTACAACTGTTTTATTTTAAACCGAGAAAATGAATCTATTTCCATTGGGCAAATTGCACAAAAGTGTGTTTTTGCATTCTTCAGGTATAAGGACAGAGAAGCATGATGATGGTTTTTAAGATATGACCACTGACAAATTTAATCCCATGTAATTTCTCTAGAAATGTCATCATTTTCATCTTTTCTGTTAAAACTTCAGCTGCAAGTTAGGCCTTGAGTCACAGAGGATGTATACTATGAAGTTTCACTCGCAGGTAAAGCTAGATGCTTTGCTAAGGTGGGAACCTCTCTGTTTTATAGACTGCAGGAGAGATTGTGACTCCTTTGTGCAAAAGTTGGAGAGTTTATAGGTGCAAACACGAGAAGCACTTGAGAAACTGGACTGCCTCTTTGTAATGCAGCTGCTCAACAGCCACAGAGAGCATATGCTATGTATTCTTTGGTAAAGGAACACCCAAGGTGGAAAGGTAGAGCCTGGATGCCAGGCCCTCGTGAACAAACACCTTTCAGGGAAGCCTCAGAAAGTCTGAGATGCTCCTTGGGATGCTTGTGGGGGCCACTGCTGCATCCAGGACTCCTGCTGCTCCCGCTGCAGCGTTAAGAGAACGAGTTCTGAGAGGGAAACGAGTGCACGGGGCTCTCCATGCAGAAACTGCGATTCCAGTGGTGGCTTGTGCTCATTATATAGTGTGAGATCACAAATAGAAGTTTTCACACTTGCCCATCTGCCACCAACTGACTCTAAAGAGCTGGTGAATCATACACTTAAAAGAGGGTGCATTTTTCCCTGCTGCCATTGGAATGTGTTTTGAAATTAAATATGCACAGTACAAAAGCGGAATAACAAGGTTGCGCTGATCACACCAGACACTGTGTATAATGCTACAGACATGAGGGTCAGGGGTCTAGGCCAAGAGCATGGCCCTTAGTCACGGCATCAATGAAAGCTGATTCTTCCTTCCCCTTGGTGTCCCTTTCCATGTCTGAAGAGACTATTGAAAGAAAGATTTCTTTGAAAGGAGCCAGGGGAAAGAAAAAGGGGAGGGGGAGAGGGTTAAATAACATAAATATGGTGAAAAAATATTATTTTTGTTCTTGCATATGGTACTTTTTTCTCTATCTATATGCATACATTTTCCATTTGCTATTTGTAATTATGACTTTGGCTTTACAATGTATTCATCAGTGACACTGTGATCCTTTTGTTCTGCTGCATATTAAAATGGTTCAGAAGATAGATTCAAAAGGTCTCAGGTTCCCAAGAAGGAACATAACAGGGGTAATGCATGGCAAGAACAGTTTCTGCTTTCTGCAAAACAGGAATAAATAAGGGAGCTATTGCATTACACTTTGTGTACAGCACTGTACTCTTTGTCAAAGTGTTAGACAGATTCTTATCCATTGCAAATATTAGTTCTTAACCTGATTCATGCCTCAAAATCATTTTTAAGGTTCTCTGTGCTTACAATGGAAACCAGACAGGATTTATAGGAGCATTATAAGCACATTCTTTTTGTGAAGAGCAATGCTAATATGATCATTTTGGTCATAAAAAAAAAAAAAAAAAAAAAGAACGAAGGAATGTTTTGGGTTTTTTTTCATTCCCACTTTAAAAGCAAGTTTTCTTTGGGTGTGACTAATCTACATGAAGTATAACTGTATCCATTACCCATTGTAGGTTTGTGCAATATGTGACAGCTGTTTGACCCTGTCACTAAAGTCCCTCTTGCCATGGAAAAGAGACAGGAGTATGATGTATTGAAGATAAAACACCCTTTATTCAGACTGCTGGACAGAATCAGACTCCTTGGTTATCTGGTTGCCAGAGAGATTGTGTGTCCTTATGCATCTGTATGTCATCGCAAAAATCTTTCCAACCCCTGACCTGTATAGCCTAATTGTTGAAGGAACTGAGTGCACTACAGATGTCAGATCTCAACTGCCCTACGACTCAACTTTGCCTCGGATATGCTACCTGATTCTCTGGAAACATGACTCCAGCATCCAGGCTTAAAGCAAGATTCATCCACATTACAAATGAGGAGGCAGCAACAAATACGGCTACATTGCATAGGGTCTGGGATATGAGTAATATTCATTATCCCTGTTCATCTGAAATCAGTGTTTCACTGTTGCTTTTACTGTCTTTTCACATGAGCATGCGAGTAAGCAATGCAGTGTCTGAATGAGGATACCTCAGCTCGCCTTCACACTGCTAGGTCCAGAACTGGAGGCAATATTGCTAAATCAGTGGGACGTTGAAGCTAATTTGCTTCATGAAGAAATATCAGCTGATGTGCCAGTAGAAGCTATCTTACCTGCAGGTCCTTGTATCTTTGCACAGGACTGGATTTAAAATATACCAACTTCACAGAGTCATAGAACCACAGAATCATAAATCATAGAATGGTTGGGGTTAGAAGGGACGTCAAAGATCACCTAGTTCCCACTCCACACCCATGGGCAGGGACATCCTCCACTAGACCAGACTGCTCAAAACCTTATCCAACCTGGCCTTGAACAGTGCCAGGGAGGAGGCAGCCACAGGTCCTCAGGGCAACCTGTGCCAGTGCCTCACAGGGAAGAATTTTTTTCCTACTATATAATCTAAATCTACCCTCTTTTAGTTTAAACCCATTACCCCCTGTCCTATAATTTCACCCCCTGATAAACAGTCCCTATCTTTTCTGTAGATCTTCTTTAGATACTGGAAGGATTCATTCCGTGCTAGCTAGGCTGTCGGAGACCTGACTTGAGGGCTCACAGTCCTCAGTTTCTCATCCATAAAACAGGTACAAGCAGTTTGTCCTAATTTCCATTTCTTATTGGCCTAATCATATTAAAAGCAGTGACAGCATTTGATGAAGGGCTCCATGTTAGTAATTATTTCATGAAATAATGAATATTCTGTCAGTTATCTGGTCCCCCTTACCAAGCAAATGAAAGTAATCCTTCCCAACCTTTCCTTTTCCAGAACCTAAAAATCTGGAAGTGGTGAAATGAAACAAAAAACATAGAAAGTATTCATTGGAGAGTGAGGAAAAGATGGGCTCAGCTGACAAATGTAAATGTGCTGCTCTTAAACATTGTAGACCCCAAAATATTAAGCACATGCCACATTTTAACGACAAGGGTACCCTTGCTGATTTCAGTAAGAGATATTTAACTTCTTTGTCTTCTTTGGAGAGTCTGAAGATCAGGACAACATTTGCCATGTGACATTCATGCTTAAGACAGGGAAAGCAAGTCAAAAATATGTTTACTTAATTCCTCTTCTTTATGTTTCTTTGGACTATAGCTGCTATGGATGTTTATGTGAAATTAATGTTGGCTACATACCACTGAAATTATGGTTAAATAATTAGTGTTGTCTCAGTTGCTAGTAGCTTGCTGTTACTCACTTTCATTGTGAGTTTATTTCCTCCCCAAGGAAATTTGGACACATCTCTGAACTGAGAATTGCTAAGTAATTTTTTTAAGCATTATTTCTGGTAGTCTCACTTATGCCTTTTTCTGCTGATAATACAGCTAACTAGGAGGAAAAGTACTTACCCAGCGTTCAGAGCTGTGAAGGATAAAAGCCAGCTAACCAAACAATCTTCCTAATTTCCCCCACCTCAGCCTCCTCTCTTCCTCACATATTCAGCTTCTTTTATCTTTTTCTCTATCAGCCTTACTTATATGTGTCCCTGAACAGTTGAGCAGGAAAGAAAAATTGATATTAACCCTTCACCATTAAGGCAAAAGTGATATCTTTGATGTATTTATATACTTATGCTCAGGCAAACTACACATAGACTGGAGAACGTGTAATTAGGTGACCGCAATCTTTCCAAACAAGCGCTTTCTTTATGTATCTTATAAATCAGCAGTGCTTTTCATATATCTGTATTCTTAAAGTGTGTGTTTGAGAGAAAAGTTGGATGGATATGGTGCTTTTGGGAGGATATTGTTCAAATCCTTTTTAGCTAAAATGTTCTACTTTGCATAAAGGTAGGAGATGGCTAATCAGCTTATTGGAGGTATTTTACCCCACTGAGACCCAGTTTTACTTGTTCTTGCTGGAACAGGGAGTCTGAAGAGGCTGTTGCCTTATGCTGATGCTTAACAGCATCTCACTTCAGTGAGTCCTGTAGGAATTTAATGGGAAGCAGAAGGCAGTTCCTTCACAGTGTCTTTCTTGAAAAAAAAAAAAAAAAGCTCCTCCTCCAATCTCTGGAGTTCCCACAGACTCTGGTGCTCAAAACATAGCTATTAGCTGACAGAGGAGGTATGATATTTGAGCATTGGCCCTTTAAGAACTTGTTCTGTGGCTTGCTCTGTTCATATGCCAAGGTCTACATACATTCTGCTCGTGCCCTCAAGCAAGCAGCATTGAGCCTGAAGAAATACAATGCTGATAGGCAGGATATACTGAACAGAGCTCATTGTTTGCTGATACAACTACATCATGCCCCAAAGTATGGTCAGAATAAGTGCATCGCTGCATTTCATCTACCCTTTGTAAGTTTGCTGGTGGGCGAATGCTCATTCTCCTTCCTCTATGAAAAACACTTTATCTGCTGCTTTGTCTTCCTCTCTTTTGTATGTTTGTGGTTCAGCAATATCACTCTGAGTCACATAACTCTTACCTATTGCTACAACTTCCTTAAATGCTTTGCTATCATCGCCCTATGTAGGACAATTCTTTGAGTTGTCGTATGAATTTTTTTAAGAATTTCACTTTGAAATAATGTTCCATATTGCTACATTGATACATTTTAATTTGAGTGGATATATATGCTCAAGTTTTGAGCTGTAAACCACTGTTGAAGCAGTTCCAAGAACAGGTAGCTGCCAATATGGGTACTGTAAAGACCTTTTTAACATCTTTAAAAGAGTATTCCTCTCAAATGAGGCACTTCAACATTTCCCTACATGCCCAAGTGCAAGACGTAGAATCTTCTGTTTCCTCTGATCCTCAGTTGCTACACAGGCCTTTCCATTTATGGAAAGAAATAAGCTCCACAGTCATTTAGGATGAGCACTTTTGGGTCTGCCTGTAAGGGGAAATCAGAGAAATAACAGAAGGACAAAATTAATGTCTACTGAACACTAACTATTGGGAGCATGCATAATAACAATCTACAACAGCAAAGGGGAATTCATACAGTTCAATGAAACAGAATGAGAGGTGGAAGTGGTTCGCTGTTATTGGGAAGAGTGCAGAGTTATAAAAGGGAAGAAAAACTCTGAAATGCAGCAATGGAACATGCACAAGAACCTACAAATCTGCAATAAAAGAGCTGCCCCTGGTTGACCTTACTGCAGTTTGAAGCTGGTCATCCTAGTAGCTATGGAGTTTGGAAACATTAAGTACTAGAAAAATGTAAAGCAGTCTTATAATCATGTACGCTGCCTAGAGAAACTGTTGTAAAGGGTTTCTCATTACTGATATTTGTAGAGGTTAGTGATAGAAATGACTGGGAGATGAGTAATAAGTAAAAATATCCACTCAGACTGATTCAAACCAATATGAATTATGCCTGAGTCAATAATGAGTGTCGGATTAGGCATACTGGACTTGATTTTACTCTCACTTACAACCCTGAAAATTAATTCAGCAGACTACATACCACTAGCAAAAGTGGGAGCAGCTACTTTCAGTCCATAATATAATATTAAGGAACTTCAGTTTTGTTTCTGGTTTCAAAAATTAGGTGCAAATCCCAACGTCTCCCTCAAGCCATTCCTCTCTGTGGCCTCTCACAATCTGTTCAGATTAAAAGCACTCCAAGATAGGGACTTTTTCTTGCTTAAAATGTGTTCAGTTAGTGTCCAACACATCTGCACTGGGAGGTACAAATGTGTAACCTGCATGTTACAGTGGGAATGAATCCAGGGTCTTGAGGAAGACAGCTGAGTGAGCATGAGTGGTGGGTAAGTTATCATCTGGTTCAGTACTTCTTGAATGAAATATATATATGATTTTGGCTTCTTATCATTTTTTGGACCCATCGTCCTTTTATCTACTTTTGCTTTTGTTATTTCGCCACAAATAAAGAGATCTTTGTTTCCCTGTAATCTCTGACACTACATGGTACTTTGACTGAGAGGATCATAAAGGGATAAGCTCAAATGGCACATTAGCAGTCACTGCTGGCAAAGGCTATAAAGGAGGAAGGGTGAAACTTTTTTGTTTGCATTTAAGAAAAAAATCCTCAAAAACTTTGTGACTTTTAAAGACTTTTTTTTTTAAATTTAACTTAATTTAGTTGTGCATGTGCTGTTTACCAGAGAAAAGCAATTCCTTTTCATGTATCTATAAAGTCT
>VZTU01026638.1:2474-30026 GCA_013400835.1 Zapornia atra
CCCTGACTTTATGAAGCAAGGTGCCTTTATTTTCCCGTGTTGTCAAGGGCAGCAAGTCCTCCAGCAGATGACACAGAGCACCAAAATTAGGCTTGTGCTTTGAACTGTCCTCCGGAGAAATGAAGCTCTCACCATCAACCACAGAGAAAGACTAAAAAGGCTAATCTTCCATATGTAAAATTATGAGCATAGTAAGTTATAAACATATTTGTTAATAACCCTCTTTCACATTCAATTAGATAGTAAGAAAAGCAGATTTTAAGCCTGTGATTTTGATAACAGCTCTATGTCTTGGTTGTTAAACAGCATCAGTCAGAGAAATGACCATGTTTCCATCCACACAACTGCAAGGGATGCTTTTAGTTATGGAAGTGAGTAAAAGGTCCCTCTTACCCCTCTTACCTTATCATCTGAGTCAGCAAACAGCTATTTTTATGGCATAGTGACAAACAGAAGTATCTTTTGATTGTAGTAACAACTCTACTTGGAAGTGAACTTCATTTCTACTTTCCATCTCTCCTTAAATCTCCACTTAGTCTAGAGGAGATTTTCCTTTAGAACCGGATTGATTTCTGTTAGGCTATCTGCCAGATAGTAATGCTTGAGATTTGGCATCTTCATTCCTCAGCTGTTCCCTGAAGTACAGTGCTTATAATTTAGTAACTCTAAATTTCCTGTTAGCATTTTTATAAAGGGGAGCATAAATGTCCTGGTGGTATTTTGGAGAAGGTTCCTGAGATTTTTAGAAATATACTGCCAAGCAGACTGGTGATGGTCAATGTAGCCTGTCTTCTAATCAGTATCTGAGACAGAAGAAATTATTTGCCCTTTATTGGCCATTGAACAATTACTGGTGCTTTCAAATAGGAAATAAACTTTCTTTTAGTCCATATCCTCGATGCCTGCAAGTGCTTTGGAGAGGGATTGCCTTATACAGTATCACAAGCTTAATTTTACAGCATTTACCTCAGACATCTCTCTAGATCAGTCCTTACACTTTGTCAAATACACATAGAAAATAGAGGTAATTATCCCCCTTTTGTGATGTCAGCAACAAAAGGAAATCCACTGTTCACCAAAACTATAAAAGGTGACGCAGAAAAATTATTTTCAATTAAAACAATTGACAATGTACTTTTCCTTTGCATTTCAAGGTAAAGACATTTTTCTTTGGCTGCTACTGTCTGGATCTTTTTATAGAAATGTATTCCTCTGATTAAAAAACATTATTAAAAACCATCATCCAATTTCCAGTGTAAGTATATCCATAGCCAGCTTATATCCACTATTTTTATGGGAAAAGGAATTTTGACTTTTTTTTTTTTTTTCTTCCCTGTGTGGCATTTACCTGTATCATGTTATATCACATTCCCTGCACAAATCGATAGCTTTTTGATCTGCTTTCTTGGATTCCATGCTGATGTGCAAGCACTTTGGTCATTTCTCCTTCACCCTACCCAGCTTACTAGTCTGATTTGGTGGAGTCCTTACCATACCTCTTGTTATAGGTATTTATTTCTAAAATCGTATGTAAGACAATTCTTAAGACAGCATTTTTCTCAGGAATTATAGGAGACTTTACCTTTAGAAGATGCTTTTGCAGTTCTGCTGAGGCATTTTAGTGAGACAGTACAAGAAGCAGGTTGTGAAATAGATAAAAAATAAACAGGGTGGGATACATGAAAACTGTAATGCAATATGAAGGGAAAAAGACAGAGCAGCGCAGTACACAGCGTGAGATCAGATAACCCAGTCACTAGTAGGTGTGGAAGATTGATGCTTGCTACTCTGCACCATTGCCTGTAAACCCTGCTCACCAGCACAGTGCAACAAATTAAGATGATACCCTTGTCTTTGTTTTTGGCTAGAGTTATTAAATTATAAATTTTATAACATAAATGATTATTCTATTTGCAACTGTTATGACTTTGTATTGTCTTATAAGACATATTTGTTATTCCAGTGTGAAGGTTGATGTTGAGGTAGCTTATTTCTTTGTTTCCTTGGTGACTGTGCCTGCTGTCTGATCATACCACAAAACGCAGGCACGCAAGCAGGCTGAGCAACTTGTTTTCAGTGGCCTGCTGCTAAAGGAGAAAGAAATTCTGATGAATTTGCATTATAGGGACAAACTTTTCTAATGAATTGTGCATTGCTTTGGAAACTTGTTAAGGATACACATTAACAATTTGCATTCTCGTGGTAGGGAATAGGACACCCTATTTGATAAGAATGTTGATAAACAGCATGCTTGTTCTTTGGGAGATTTCAAGGCAAGAATTACAAGCCAAATCATCTTAGTGCTCTTCATCTTGTTTAAGTCTCTTTCATTAGTAAGTAGATAAAGAAACAGGCATTGTGATAGCAGGGTAATACATTATAGTTCCATAACCCATTTAAGCTGCAATGATGACATGGAAATTAATCCATAAACTATTCAGATTATATCACCTCAGCATTGTTTACATTTGTTTCTTAATCTCTTCTGTTTATTGTATACCATTAACATCTTTGGCACAGTAAAATGACTTGGGTTTGTATTTTCCTAGTGGAATGCTCTATTGGCAAACTGATGCATTCCTGTGTCACCTACTCCTACTGCTACTTATTCACTAGTGGAGGAGTGCAAATGAGTCATGTAAACAAAAATGGTGTAAAATATATTACCAGACTCACCCTGTGTCTATGAACCACAAAGAAAGTGAAAAAGTCCACCTAGTGCCAAGTTGGAAATGTTGACTGTTGTTCACAAATGTTTTGTGGTAGGCATTCAGCAGGATCGAGATGCATCTGTCTCTGTGATTGCAAAACTGGAAAGTACACTGGAAAATCATGATTTTGTATGAAGTATATCAAACAGAAGTTGAATTTGATTTCACTTCAGTGCTAGGAAAAAGCTAGTTATTTGAGGAAATGTGTAACCATCTAAATTAAGAATGTACAAGTAGTATAAATTGTGTTATTTGGTTTAGGGATAACACCCTTTTCTGCACCAGTGTCTACACTTTTATAGTATCTGGAGTTGCAGGGGAAAATGTTATCTTTTTATAGTGTGGTATGAAAATTTTAATGCCTAATATATTCTGTGAAAGACTGTAGTATGTTTTACTACTTTGATCTTTTCAGTGTTCGGTATTTTGATTGGCTGGGCATTTTGCTTCTTCCCCACAGGTTTCTGAGACTGTAAACAGGGGAAAAATTAGAGTGGCCAGTCAGTCAAATGATGGAATATTGAAAAGGTCAGAGCCATACAGAACTGTACTTAACTTATAGAATATATGAAGCATTAAAATTCTGATAGCTCATTCTTGTGCCATGGATTGCAACACGAGAGCAAGATGCTGCGGTTTGAATCTGTACCTATGATGGTAATTATAACGAGAATGGAAACCAATACACACACAGCCTGCTGTCATTCCAAGTCCTTTACATTTTAGGACAAGGGCCTTTAAAAAAGCATTCTGCACGTAGGTCTAGAAATATATTTGTATGTTTATTGAAACTGAGATCTCATACAGGCCCAAACTACAAGTTTCTTTCTTTATAATCAAGGAGAGACCAGCTGTAAAGACAAAGTGGCATTAACAAAAGCAGACAAGTGCTGTCTCTGGTTTTAGAGAGCTTTGCATAATGTAATATACACAAAAACGTGATCATGACTATAGAAAGGAGATTCAGAAAAAATGTCTGTTCTGATAGTTTGGTAGAATACCTTTAGGAAAAACTGGTGTTCCAGGGGAAGACAAAATATGTCCAAAACACTGCATGTTTGCCTTTGCAATGCAGATATTATTTTCCAAAGTAATGACAAGGGGAATGAGTGGTGGAAGCACTATTTAAGAATTAAATTTTAAATTCTAATTTCAAGGTTCTTTTCATAGCAGAAAGAACAAGATTGTTTCCTTATTTGAAAACTAACTAATCCATTTTAAAATCCAAGTACATTACTTATTTTCTTCTAGTTTCTTTGCAATTGTGAATAGTATAACTCTCTAATCTAGTTCTGAGCTGCAATGGAAACAACAGGATACAGACTTAACCTCTGCCAAGCATGTTGAGTATTTTAAAACTACTTAAACTTTTAGAAACTTGAAAATTCAAGTGCCAGAGTAGCCAGCTCAAGGACAATACTTCATCACAAGCCAAAAGCAGTTACATACTAAATGGCTTCCCACTTAATAATTATAAAATCCCAAGCACATGGATTTTACTTCTCTCTTAAGGCAGTTCAAGTCAGATGGGAAAAGTGGAGAGGGATGGGGAGAGTAAGACATGAGGGAAAGGTGAAAGGTTAAGGGCATTTCTAGCCATATCAGGTAGTCTTTTAGACTAGTTCTTCTGCCTTCTTGTGAGATTTACTTTTTGCAAGGTAGCAAAAGTTGATGTTTCACCACCTTTGTAGCAATTTTTTTATTACAGTACAAATTCTTCTGAACTAAACAGATTAATGTTATATTTGAATATATCTTTTTATGCTCTAGAATTACTTGGTGGAGTGTATAATGGTTGAGAAGAAGTAACTGATGTATCCTGGTTCAGATCTTGTTAATTAAGCTACAGACAGGTTTTCCACATTGTTTGCTTCTGTACCACTATGGACTACATCACTACCCCGGATTGAGGTGCTTATATCAAATGATGAGAGTGTTGAGAGAAAAAAAAATCTTTTGTTCATTAGTTTATGCTGCCAGCAGAGCCATGGTTTGGGGGGTTTGTCAATAGACACTGTATTTGTGATATCCTTATGTGTTGCCTGGCTTTTTATTAGATGCGTATAGTGGCATTATCTCAGATTAGGAAATAAGGATATATAGGAGGAACATTTGCCTAGCATCTGCCCAGCTAAATTGGTAACTGATGTCTTTGAAGCTGTATATGACTTTCCTATTCCCTCTTAAAATATATTGATACTGAGAAAATAAAAAGTTGGTACAACATGAATATTTTCTCCATATGGGGAGCTGTGAGAACCTACTGCCTCCTACTGACTGTTCAAACACAACTCATTGTGTTCCGTTTAAGTAATCCCCTTTAACTTTACTAGAGGAATAGGAACAATTTCTGTCTGTTCCCTGTCTCCCCCCTCCCTTGGAGATTTATGAAGACAGTTGTTGCAACTGATTGTTTATACACCTCTGACACAATGAGACCTCTTCTCAGGTGGCTGAGACGCACTAATGTAAAAAAAAAAAAAAGATTATGCATATGAATATGAAATGTTTGAAGAATTCACAGCCTTATATGCTGAGCTGGAGATAGAAGCCTGAATGAATAGGTCCTTGTTTACCCAGCCTTCTTGAAAGCACATCAGGCATGCCATATCATATCAGTCATGCCTAAAAGGTGGTAATCAGGTTTGTTCTCCAAGAAATTCCAGTGACATAGGTTTCATCTCTTCTCTGTTGTTGATCTGTCCCTTCCATCAACAGGCTTCCTAGAGAGATGAACTGAGTATCTTTTGCTATGATTTGGTTGTATTGTTCCTCTACTGGCTGTGGCAATGGAGAACACTGTCTTCTTGCCTCCCTGCAGTTTTTTATCCATATTTAGAATCATAGAATCTTAGAATGGTTTCGGTTGGAAAAGACCTTCAAGATCATTGAGTCTGACCGTCTATCCAGCCCTACTCAGTCCAACACTAGACCATGTCACCAAGTACAACATCTACTCTTCTTTTAAACACCTCCAGGGATGGTGACTCAGCCATCTCCCTGGGCAGCTTGTTCCAATAGCTAACAAGCCTTTCAGTAAAGATATTTTTCCTAATAGCCAACCTAAACTTCACCTGACACAACTCCAGACCATTTCCCTTGTCCTGTTACTAGCTACCAGGGCAAAGAGACCGACCCCCACCTCACTACAAGCACCTTTTAGGTAGTTGTAGATGAGATCTCCCCTCAGTCTCCTTTTCTCTAGGCTAAACAATCCCAGCTCCCTCAGCCACTCCTCATAATATTTGTCTTCTAAATCCTTCACCAGCTTTGTAGCCCTTCTCTGGACACACTCAAGCATCTCAATGTCCTTCTTGTAGTGAGGGGCCCAAAACTGAAGACAGTACTCCAGGTGCAGTCTCAGTAGTGCTGAGTACAGCGGAAGGATCACTTCCCTACTCCTTCTGGCCACACTGTTGCTGATGCAGGCCAGGATGCCATTGGCTTTCTTGGCTACCTAGGCACACTGATGGCTCATATTCAGCCAGCTGTTGATCAACACGCCTTGGTCTCTCTCTTCCAGCTCTCAAGCCACTCCTCTCCAAGGCTGTAGCTTTACACGCGGTTGTTGTGACCCAAGTGCAGGACACGGCACTTGGCCTTGTTGAACCTCATGCAATTGGCCACAGCCCATTGATCCAGCCTGTCCAGGTCCTTCCTTAGAGCCTGCCTACCCTCTGGCAGATAAAAAAAAGCACTTTCTTTGAAAGCTCTTACCGTCCTTCTCTTCAGCTTTCTCTTGTCTAGACAAAATGAAAACTAAACCAAAACCAAATAATCAGATAACCATTTGTTGCTTCCTACACTACCCCAGTCTACAGTCCTGGACTGGATTACACAAAACACAACAAATCCTTTGAGTCAGTTTTATCCAGGACAAGTAGACTGGAAGAACTGCTTTAGATGCTCTGTGCATGACGTATTTCTTTGCATAAGCTTATTCCATATTAACTTTTTTCTGGCTACAGAATATCAGATATTGTAGAATTGGTCTTCACAAATGCAGAACACCTACAACTCCATGACTAAAATCATGAGGTACTGTGGATACTTAAGTACTCTGAATATTGGTTCATTTTATTTAAAGTTTTAAATGAGGTTAAAAAATTCAGACCAGAGGAAATCATGAGGAACTCAGCTGACTGCTAATAAAGGTGGAAGATTAGGCAACATGAAAGCAAATGAAATTCAACGTGCCAAGCACAAGGTTATACAAACTGCATACATGTGGCAGGGTTCCGAATAGCTTGCTTATGTTTAACATTGTTCTTCATGTGCAGCAAGTATAGATATTTTAAATCTAGATATAGCTCTGTTAGAAAAAAAAATAATTACATAAACATGCTTGCTAGTTCCTGGTTCTTTTAGCTTTATTAGTTTCTTCCCTTTTAGACTGTAAAACGTACAATTCATCTGGGGTTTTAGCTCAAATGTTAAGTATAGAGCTATTCTCAGTGGTATTTTATGAATCACAGACAAAACCATAATTTAACATCTTTCCTTCACAATTATATGGCGGGATGATAAATGACAGTTAACTATACTTAAATGTGATTCTCAAATGAAACAAGTTTTACAGTAGAGGGATGACTGAATATGTTGGACTGCTGAGTTAGCTACACTGAAGCTGGAAAAATAAATAAAATGTGCAAAAGACCTTTGCTGGCTTGAATTCTCTGTAATTCTTATAGCGGAAGGCAACAGATTTTTAGAAGGGGAAAAAGATACAGATTTAGTGTATTCTGTAAAAATGTGTGTGTCAGAGGGAAAAAGGCAGAAGAAACTAACCAAGGAGGTGAAAATAGTATTCAGACAGAGAACAAAACCCTAAGAATTGCTAAAACATAAATAATCTCCAAATTGGTAAACTAAGATGCAGTTCCAAACTATATTTATGGAAGTATTTGCAAGAAAAAATAATATAACTCCTGAGATATGCATTGCAGATACTTCCCATCTGGGGCTAATAATGTCCTCTAGCCCAACCCCAGTGAAAGGTCTGTCCCAATCCCTCTCCGCTTGTGCAGACCTACATTTGTAATGCTAAAATGAAATGCTCTTTGCTAACATACCTCAGTGTTGCTCTTTGTTGTGAACAGTGTCACTGGACCTTCACAGTACTGGCTGGGGGCTGGTGGGTTAACAGTGGGTTCTTGCAAAATTGACATATGGCAGATTTATGCTACAATCTTCATGTGTTGGTCACCTTGTTCTATAAATGTAATGAGATATCTCTCTGTAAAATTAGTCAGAATTATTTATGGAATCTGTTTACTGCATATTATTCTAGAGAACATAATAGCTAGTTTCATTTTTTATGATGCCAAAAGTATTAGATAAAATGTACAGAATATAAAAATTCCCAGTAGAAGCAGCTAGAAGAAAACAATCTTTGGATGTTAGTGTGCCAACTCTTAAGATATTTGTGATTTCTGCAAATCAGTCTTTGTTTCCCTTTCATTTTAATATTAAGTGGTTGCTTCTTGTTCAACTTTGCTCTTTGATGCAAAGGGTTTGTTTAAAATAATGATTTAAAGAGACCTTCACTATTAAACATCAAAGTATAATACAGTATATTAATCCTGGCTGTAAATTCAGTAGCACACGGGGCAGATTCTTTCAGATCACATGAGATCTTCAGTGTATTGAATGCTTACAGGTTGACTAGCCTCACTTCCTAAACTTAATTAGATTCACCCTAGATTAACCCTCAGAAGAAAATGAGAATAGCTGTAGATAATTGATTGTAAAGTTCTTACTGATATATAGTGCAAAAAATATTATGCAGTAAATATAATTAATGTAAACGTTATTGCATGTTTGGATGTAAATTTTTCACTGAATTGCTTTACATATCTGTGCGATTATGATCTTAATATTCTGTTGTCTTATTTAGTTAATTTTTATGCAGTTAAATAGAAGGGAATAGCCTTGTCTGAGACAGATAAAATGTTACGCCCACTGTCACTTGAACATTAGGGAATTTTACTGTGTCCTAATGATTTTAACTTTGAAATTATTTTCCTTGTTCCTAGTATACAGGTAAAACTGATTAACAGCTTTACAAAAGTTAATCCCAATGCTAAAAATCAATAATGCAGTGTGAAAGCTTATTCAGTCATAAGAAAGCAGCAGTTTGTTGTTCCAGAAAGAATCTCAGAGTTTGTATCCCCAGGAGCAGTGCTGGCGCTTCTCATGTGATAAGAGATGTGAACACTTCAGAGGAGATAGCAAGTTAGCTGATGATAAAGCAAGTAATTGTGAACAGTGCAGAGTGATCCAGAGGGTTTTAAATGAATGAAGTGTCTTGGCCAGCGTATGGTGAAAGCTATTAAATATAGTGTGAGTGAGGCTAAAATTTAGAAACAATCAGATAGGGAAAAAATCTTGCAAAGAAAGTGCTCTGAACTTCTTCCTCCAGAGAGAATTCTGTACCTCTTCAAAGGGGCACTGATCCTGGCTGCACTGACACAGGTCCCGTCCTGATGCAAATGCTTACCTTCTCTTTCCAGACATCTCTCCTAGCACCCTCTCATGCTCATACATTGCATGCTGTCACTGGGTCTTTCATAATGAATAATTTCAGGGATTCTCTGCAATGCAACTAAGAGGTCTGTGCAGTCATTGGAAGGCAAGTAGGCATGTGAAGCACCTTCCAGATCACAGACTCATTGAACAGTAGGGGTTCAGAGGGACCTCTGGAGATCATCTATTCCAAACCCCCTGCTAAAGCAGGATCATGTAGAACAGGCTACACACATCCAGTCAGGTTTTGAATTTCTCCAGAGAAGGAAAGAATAACATTTTATTTGTAGGAAGACTTCTTCAAGAGAAATACTTTTGATTTTTTTTTCTTTCATTTTTTCTTCTATTTCAACTGAATCAAGAGTCGGAGAGAGACTGGTTAGAAAATGAATACCCAAGAGTTTCAATTTGGGAAGCAGGACTGTGAACACAGAGGCGAGTGGCATGAACAATATGTTTTTAATCCAAAGTGGCAAAACCAACAAAAACTTGTATTTTAACCAAGGTCTGGAGAAGTTATACCATGAGGGAAGAAGGTGGAGAGCCCGGAGAGCATAATTACTTGGAGAAGCCAGCATGGTCCCTTATTTCCTTGAAAACTCCTGTATTTCTTATGTCAGTTTATAGGTTTGAAATTATGCCTAGGAACTATTCCTTCTATTTCTCGTCCTTTATCTTCCAAAAATGGCTCACATATCATTTAAGAGAGAAAGACAGCAACGTTTTATAAATTGACAGCTATGACAGGAGAGTAAACTCATGTCAAATGTTACATGAAAATCTCAAATTTTTACATGCATAATTTAAGTGTCCTGAAACACAAATGTCTGGCAGTTTTAAAACTGGAATACTGGTGCATATATGCAGGTACAGGTTTTTTTTTATTCTCAACATCTTCATTGCACTGGTAGCAAGAGCATCAATATCCTCGATACTTAAGCTATTTAGGAGAAACTTTATGTGCCTAAGCATAATATAGTTCACTGCATTTCATTACACTAAATGGCTTTTTAAGTTAAAATTCAGAGATATGATTACAGCTTTCTCAAGCTTGTTTGCTGTCTCAAAATAAGACAGATTGTTGTTGTTGACTGGAATTTTCACAGGCATTTTAGAGTGCTTGGGCATGAATCAAAAGAATTTTGAGGGTCTTTATTGTGTATTCAAGTCAATGGTTATTTAGGAGCCTTAATAGGAGCTAGACATCTTCAGACTTTGCTGGATCTATGCATTGCCTCTGCTTGGGTATCAGTGGCTGTCAATCCTGTTTATTCCCATTTAAGAATTCCAGGCTTGCAAAGGTTGAATTTTGTGATCATGTCACAGTATCAGTTAGTAGCTGCAGCTGTTTTCCTTAATCCGGCCAAGGATGTGCTCTAGCTGTGCTGCAAATCTCATTCTGGAGAGGCACACCTAGCATTTTTTTCCTGACAAAGAAATGCGTGTTTATTACAGGGTGTTTTCTCAGGAAGCTCATCAGTATCTCAAATGTAACTACAAGGGTTGAAACAAGTTTAATAAATACAATTTATTAAATGATTCTTAAAAATATTCTCATTATTTTATTTTACTGAGTTAACATACAGATCTATAAGTCAGATCAGTTGACAGACAAATGCTATCTTTCAGAAACAACAAGGTTCAGAAAAGGATTAGAACCTGGAAAATCAAACATCTAATCCCACTGCCTTAATCTATATAAATGATTTGAAGTGGTAATATTAATAATATATTGTGCTGAAATCAGGTACAATGTATGTGCAAGCTAAGTTGCAAACACTGCCTGCCTGCCAGCTGCAGTGGTTGATAGCGATAGATTTTCTCATGCTAACGCGTTTCGCTTGTTCTCTATGGATACATGTATTCAATATACCTGATTTTCTAAACTAAAAGAGAATCAATGACTGAAAAATTTTATTTTAAAAAGAATTTATATTATATTTTTGACTGATTTGCTTACCAGATAGATCGATATTAATGTAAGATATCCTCAGAATGACAACACAGTTGAAAGAATCTCCGCTATAGTTTCATCCATGATGTATACTCAGTCTCCTGAGTTGTAATATTTGACACTTTCTTTTATCACTTTGGTCTTGTTATCTTTGACAAAATTGCATATTTCTGAAGTTTTGCAAGTGAAACCTAATCAGTTATCTCAGTGTATGACAAAGAAGCTATTGTAACAAAACATGTGAAGGACAATTTTTTGCCTACTAGATCTGCTCAGATCTACTTAGTCTTTGGAATGCTTAGATGGGAACTGCGATGTACTATTAATGTCAACATACTGCATGGTATTTTGCATTACTGTAGAGTCCACAATTTCTGGCAAGGAAAACAGATACTTTTCTTTCCATTTTACCAGTGAGAGAAACTGATGTGCAGAGGAGTCAAGAAACATGTTCATGGCTGGGAGCAGCAGCAACCGCAATAAGGGCAAAGCTGTTGAGAGAGAGTTCAGTAGCTTGCTTGTTAGCTCTTACCTGTTCTGCATGGCTTGAAGAGCACTGCTGACCTAGGATTGGTTGTTGGAGGTTTCCTCATGACTGTAACTAGATCACAGAGGTTTTTGTAAGCTTTGTCTTCCATTCTGCTAAATACATGCTTTTGTCATGCCACTATATTCACTATTTCCTAGGAAGTTTTCTGTTCAGGCCTCATTCATTTGAACACATGAAACATCATATGGTATGTTTCCTCTCTTCTGAATAGCTTTCTTTCCCATGTGATTGTTACAGCGAAAGTAATTTCAGTGAAACTCCTTCAGCTATATGGCAAATTCTTTTTATTTGTTTCTTCAGTACTTGCTAGGTATACTGGACTTGGCTGGGATGGAGTTATTTTTCTCACCATACTCATGACATTGAGCTCTATTAAGATTTATCTGCATCTCAATATCTTGTTTTCTTTTTGCCCTCCAGGAAATGGCTGGGCTGAAAATATGTATTGTATTTTGCAAGGGTGTGATCTCTGATTGTTGGTGTTCCTTGTGGCATAGGTTGTTCTAGTAGTCCATGATGTGGCGGTGTGATCTATGCATATATAGTACCACTTCTGCTTTCAGAAGGTGCTTCTGCAGCATGCAAAGGCATTTTTAGATGTTGCTGGTTTTCATACCTAAGTCGGCAAGGATGAGTGTTAGGCCACAGGCATCACTAAAAGAGGGGAAAAAAATCTCCCACCAGAATATGATACTTACCAAAACAGAAACAAAAGCTTAATTCTAAAATGTCCATTTCCTTTCAGTTCAAATAGATTGTGTTGAATGGAGCTGATACAGGGACTGTCACAGCTAAAAAACAGTCGTTGGAGGATATTGCTGTGAATTTACATGCCCTGGGGAAGTCTTGCCAGTAAATGTTCATCTGTAAAGTACAGTGGACATATGGAGCATTGTAATAATATTTGCCTATATGTAATGTAGACCTGCAACTAAAAAACCTTGCATAGACATCAGAAAGTCAGATAACACTTTGATATGAAGTGAAAGTATTTTCTATCTGTCTATTGGACTGCTGTTGGCTGCACATTCACAGTGAACTGAGTGACCTGGAATTGGAAGAAAGTTCATATAACAATAATAATTATGGTTTTAGTTGTTGGATATGGATTTTAAACTTCCTGGTCCTGCTGTGAAGCATTCAAAGACAGGTGGCCATAGAAAGTGGTTATCACTTGGATTCCACCCTGTGTTCTGCTCCTTGGCTTGTTATGGTTCAAACAAAAGAAACTTCCTCTCTATTGAGAAGAAAGCGCCGTGTGCCACTGCTTCCCACTTTACTCCCTTTCAGGTTGTATTTTGCTGTGTTGAGGAGGACAAAGTGATAGAAACAGAGAATGGGGAAGAAATTAAACTGACAGAACAAGAGACATCTTCCTTCCTGTGAACATTAAGGCAGTTAGAAGTGCATGATTATATGTGACCCAGAAAGGAAAAACTTGACTTTATGAACATCCAGGTAAAATACTTTTGTGTGTCAGAAAAGCTGTATTGAAGCTATTACATTAATATGTGCTTGAATGCCATCTCTTGTATGTCAGTTTTTAGAAGTCTTCCTGATTTTATTTGGCCATCATCATGGTATTTTGTTTCCTTTTCTGCTTTAGAAAACATGTGATCATTTTTTTGTTTTGCTGATGGCAGCTTTTTAGCCACTTCATCCTTTTATTATCACCAGGGGATACTCATAGAATCATAGAACACTTTGAGTTGGAAGGGACCTCAAAGATCATCTAGTTTCAACCCCCCTGCCAGGGGCTGGGACACCCTCCACTAGTCCAGGTTGCCCAAAGCCTCATCCAACCTTAAACACTTCCAGGGATGGGGCTTCCGCAACCTCTCTGGGCAACCTCTTCCAGTGCCTCCCCACCCTCATAGTAAAGAATTTCTTCCTAACATATAATCTAAACCTACCCTCTTTCAGCTTGAAGCCATTGCCCCTTGCCCTATCACTACACTCCCTGATGAACAGTCCTTCTCCCACTTTCTTATAGGACCCCTTTAAGTATCAGTAGGCCACTTAATATTATTCCTTCTCATGTCATTTTTTCTTCATTTCCCATTATAGCAGGAAGAAATGTTTTTAAGGAATATAATTTGTACAATTTGATATGTATGAGCTCTGCATACCTTGTTTTCATGGTGGATCACCTTACTTGAAGTGAAGGGAGGAGAAAATTTTGCTGTAAGCTAGTATTTTAAATCAGACATCGGACTGAACAGAACATCTTGTTTGGACAGGAGTGAGTTCTGACACATCCTTCACTTGCAAGGTATTTGTCCTGGTTTAAACTTCACATCTCATCTTGGGATACTGGGACTGTAGCTCTTTAAACTCTTTTGTTACAGTAGCTATTGAAACTTTTTAACAATACATTCAAGATGAAGCAAATAGAGTCTAATATACTCAGTTGAAATCGGGGCCATTGCAGGTATCTTTAACTCCTTCTTTACAACTTATTAAACTTTTTAAAGTGAATTTAGTGTTTACTAACAAAAGTAAACTAATATTAATGGAGCTAGGGGATTCATTTGTCCATGGCATAGATATATTGCTCTTATGAATGTACTGCTATCTGGAACTAATGTTCTTTCAAAAAAACAAATACTCAAAAAAAATGGAGGCTGTGATTCTGTATCCCCACTCTCTACTGCAGAAGCTAATGTTACCATCATTATTCATTTGTCATTTGCCATGACTTTGAGGAAAAAGCTGCACATCAATGCAATTTGACTCATCTCTCCAAATAGTCCACAACCGCATCCAGACCGAAATCTGATGCAAAAGAATTGTTTAGCTAATATTGCAGTGCACATGATAAACAGCTCTGAACTCCCACTAGGTGAACAAATAAAAAGAAACCCTTTTTCTGAGCACTAAAATACAGGTTTTCACCCTATCTTTCAAGACTGATTTATATTAAGCTGCAGGTTAACATTTTAGTTAGGTCTAGAATTCTTTAGCAGACCAGTTTAATGCTGCTTTTATTCTGAGCAGTTTAAGGACACCAAGAGAGTGAAAGAGAACTTCTAGGACTCTTAGCTAATATTACCTTTCTACAGAGCCCCTGCTGATTAAGAATCACTTCTATGAATATCACCATGAACTGTAATATTAAATATCTACTCTTGATTTTTAAGTTGCTCAAGAAACCATCAAAAATTGTATTCCTGGAAAAACCTCATCTTTAGAAACATTAACCAAACACCCAAAAATTCATGGAGAAGTAGATACATATTAACTGAGAGAGAACCTAATACTGTGGACTTGGTATTTTGCTGCTCAGAACACATCTAAATGATCTCCTGTAAAGCCATTATTTTATGTTAATAAATTACCAGAAGGACCATTTAGCAGTAATTTATTAAATTGAGATTAAATAAAGTATGAATTTAACTCACCATTATGAATTAAACCAGAGCTCAAGGCCATAGAGTCTTGACAAACAGGAGAAAGAGATGATGGATGCAGGCAGATAGAATCTATTTTAAAATGGCTATTTCTCTGCTTTTGAGTTGCAAGCAGTTTTCTTCCTAAGGAGATTTTAGAAGAGTAGAATGATTTTTTTTTTATTCAGTGAAATTTTCTTATTTTGGTAATTGAAATACTGCCTACCACATTTGTAAATTGATTGGCCAGTAGCAAAGAGCTTAAAAGAATCAAAACCTGAAAAAATTGTTTGAAATAATGCCCTCTCTTATTTGTTGTATTCTGGTGAGTCAAAGATAATATATTGATCTGGACAGAAAAAGAATATGTAGCATAATAGGTTCAAGGAAAATCACAAGTGCATGCTATACAGTAAACATCTTTTCTGTGTACATAAATGTCAAAATTCAGATGCCACACATTCCTGACTAGAGAGAATTAGGGTTGCAAGTGCTTTCTGAAGAGAAGTCAACAACCAGAATGTGCTGAAATGATCTTTGGCATGTGATGAGCGCAGGTTGCATCAAGTTTTTATGAGGGATTTCCTTTACATTTAGTAATTGAGTTATGCACTACATATTGTGCAGAGGACTTTAGACAGAATAAGAGAAGTCCTGTAGTCATTTGACTCATACCTGGAAGAGGTGTTGTGGTTCAGAAACCCTGTGGAGAGAGGCAAGACCCACAAAATCTCAATAGCAGGTATCTCATCTGGGGGAAGGGAGAGTAGGTTATTCTTGTTGATGTATATGCCCCAATGTAACTCACAAGTTTGTTCTGTGTCTTAGTGACCAAATTTTTGCTCCTGGGCTGACTTCCTTGCTAGTAAGGTTCAAGGATGCTGATCAGATTTATTCAGTCTGCTAATTTTGGTAGGTTTTAAAACTATCTTGTGGTAGCCTGGCTTTATGCAATTCATTTATCAATTCCCCTGTTTAACAAATACTTATAGAAGATTTCTCAATATGGATAATACATACATCTCATCTATATATAGTTCTTTTTACATGCAAAAAAATTTCAACACACTTCATATTACTTTATATCTTGCTTTCATTTCAATAGTCTTTGATGTAGTGAATCCTTAACAAGTAGCAATAGGTTATGGCAAGTGGGTAATTTAATTTTCTGAGCAGTCAGAAATGGAAAGGAGGAGGAAGCAACTGTAGCAACCACTGCAAAAAGAAATTAAGATAGCACTGGAGCAGGTCCTTGAATACACCTTGTAGCACTGTTTATCTGGTCTATACAAGTGTTCTGCAAATGGGTATGATTTCTGGCTATCATGCTAGTCAGTTTGTCTTACTGACACTGTTTATTTGCTTGTTCTCTTGTTCTTGGGTTTTTTGGTTTAGTTGTTCATTATTTTAAAGTTAGATTGGAAGCCTTTTCATTCAGTGTTTCTACAACATGAATCACTTGTTCTGTGTTTAGACGATATGCTGATGATAGTAGCAATAACCTCAATAAAAATAATGCCACAATTAATTGTTAGCAATGATCAGTCTGTTTGGCCAAAAAAAAAACCCCAAAACATCCAGCTTCTGGTTTTTAAGGCCAGAGTAACAGAACAAATATGTTTGATAGCATTAGTATGTGTGTAGGTTTTGGATTGCACTTTTTGTCTGTAGATTTTACAGTGCCTTATAATGCTGGTAACACCAATTGGCAATTAAGGAGATTGAAATCTAAAGAGGCTAAAATGAAAGGTCATTCAGTAAGTCAGAGCTAGGGTAAAGAATAGATCCCCCAGTGTCTTTACTGTAAGATCCTTTGCCCCATCTTCTCTATCTTGCTGTAATTACATGGAAACTAGCAAGTGCTCATTATTCTCATCTTCTAAGGAACTGTGTAGGGCAAGTGATATTTTATTATATAGGAATCGGAAACTGTGGTTCATTTTGTCCTTTTAACTACTTCCGTTCCTGACAAGGATTCAGCACAAATCTGTAAAAGGTTTAGCTTCATAGATACACTCACATACCAGGTAAGTTTCTGATCAGCAAGTTACTCCAGTATGTGCATTAATGTTCAGCTTCATAAATATTTACCTTTCTGCTGATGTGAGATCTCATGTCATAAAACCTACATATCAATGAACTGAAACGGTGGCATATTGCTTGTGTCACATGATTGAATAATGCCTTCACTTCACTCAAATTTATGTTCGTGCTCCACTCATCCCAACGCGTGACACTTCAACATACTGGGTTTAGAATTTTGCAATGAAAGAAGGAAAGGGAAGTTTAGGTTGGGTATTAGGAAAATTTTCTTTACTGAAAGGGTTATTAGGTATTGGAACAGGCTGGCCAGGGTGGTGGCTGAGTCATCATCTCTGGAGGTGTTAAAAGAAGACTAGATGTACTTTGTGACATGGTCTAATGTTGGACCGAGTAGGGCTGGATAGACAGACTCGATGATCTTGAAGCTCTTTTCCAACCAAAACCCTTCTATGATTCTAAGTGGAGATGGTGGCTGATTTCCCAATCAACTTTAAAATATTAAATATGACACTATTACCATAAGTGGTACCATTCTTGTTTGATTATTTAGCAGTGGCAAAATGTGGCTTGTTCTTGACTTCATGGTAAAGGACAAGACTCTGGTGGCTTGGCCACAGTCAGCAACTAGGCACTCATCCAGTCACTTGTTCACTCCTCCTACCACAGCAGGATTGGGGGAGAAAACAAGAAAAGCAAGAGAACTCATGCATTGAGATAAAGACCATTAAGCAAAATAAGGAACTTATTCACTGCTTCCCATGAACAGGCAGATGTTTAGCCATTTCCTGGGAAGTAGGGCCTCCACACAGACCAGGTACTTGGGAACAGAAACACCATAAACACACCCCACCCCGTCCTCCTTTCCCCACTTTTATTGCTGAGCATGGCATCGTATGGTATGAATATCCCTTCAATCAATTTGGGTCAGCTATCCTGGCTGTGTCCCCTCCCAACTTCTTGCGCATCCCTTGCCTACTCACTGGGGTACAGAGTGGGAAAGGGAGAAAACCTTGATGCCATGCAAGCACTGCTCAGCAGTAGCCAAGAGTGGTGTGTTTCAGTTACAAATCCAAAACACAGTGCCATTTGGGCTGCTCTGAAAAAAATTAACTCCATCCCAGCCAGACACTTCAAAACAACATCTATATCCCACTGCCAACACTTAAAAATAACGTCTGTATTTGGTAGCACTGCAGGGGCAAATGAACATCTTTCTTTCAAATGGAAAAGTAGATTTACAGGACAGTTTTCCAGAGTCTCTGTTTTTATTAATGTTACTGTTGCAGATGTGTTTTGTGCATGCATTAAACAAAATCGCATCACACCATGGTTTTCATGGAAAATAAATGAAGACAACTTTTTCTTGAATATATTTCCACATTCCTGGAATCTGATACATGCTTTTGACTGTTATGGGTAATTTGCCAAAGAGCCATCTATTGCTTGATAGCTTTGGTTTTTTGCTTTGGGATATAATGTTGCACTACAAACTGCGCTGAGAGTCAATGGCAGAGATTTGAAATTAAATATGAAGGATTACGCCTAGTAACTGATGTAGACATGTGTATAAAAGCTTGAAATGTAAATTATACATATTTAAGTGACAGAACAGTGTTTGTTCATTTGAGTAGGCCTTTATGAGCATTTTTCCATCCACCATTTTCCCTCAGGAGGTACTAGAAATATAGATTCCCAATACCTGACTGTGCAGGTTTGGTAGTTCTCATTCAAATCCTACTGAGGTGCCTGAAGATCAGTTGTTGGTATGTTGGCAAGAGCATTATAGAACGAAGTATCACACACAGTTTGGCACAGCTGGAAGTCCACATGAAGGTAAAAAATTGAGTGAACATGAAACCTGACTGGCCATTTTTGCTTCAGAAGTGATGGTACTGTTAGGTCAGATGTGAAGTGGATCTGCACTGGTAGAATAACTTTGCATTGCTTCCACCTGAACTGTTCTTAGCTGGTGCTTATGTAGAAAACTCAAGGCTTCGATGCTGTCATTTCTTCACCCATCATGAGCACCACACTGGTAATAAAAGCTTAAGTAAACAATGAGGGGGAAAAAGCAAAACAAAATTGAATTGATTTTTTTCAGTGACCTACAGAGCATATTAAATTTCTTAGATGCATGAAAATATTAGGATCTTTATTGCTCAATTAAATTATGCTTCTTGCATTCTAACTCTGCTTACAAAAAAGGGGTACCAATAGGCTAAAAGCACAAGAAGAAAATAGGCTCCAAATATACAAAGTTTGCAAGAGATATCTCCATGATAAAATTTGCGTAGTACTCAAGTAAATATAACCTATTTTTTTACTGGGTTTGAAAGATTAAAAGTATTAAGCAAACCCCTCATCTGGAAGTTAGTATCTGTTCCTGAAAATCGTAAAAATTATGCCTGTGTCAGCATTTCAAACATTTTAAAACCTTCAGTATTTATACTGATTTAAAGAAAACTCACTTTGTTGTTGGCACTTCTTTATATCATCCTACTCCTTACTGCTCCTGCACCTATATTTGGCATTATGAGCCAAATTGATAGATATCAATATTAATCTGCAGTATTCTCGTGAATACAGAAACCTGAAAAAATTCTGTAGGCCTTAATGTTTAGAAAAGATTTTCCAGTTTTAACAAGGGTAACAGGCATGTACCTGTTGAAGCTATCAAAACACTGTAAAGTCCTGTTTTTAAAAAAAAAACCACTCCCAGAACCCAACAATATAACAAGATAATAAGTAAGCATGAGCTCTCCAGTTGACTTTGAAGTGAGTTCTTTTGTTTTCAAAGTTGTGGTCCTGTTCCTTTACTGGATTTTATAGGAGGATGTTTGGATCATGTTGCAGGTTTTTTGTGAAACCCTGTTACATGATGTACATCATCTGTGGAAGGAGTGCATGGTTAGTTATCCTATGATTAATAAGACATTTTAATTTGCATTTTTTTCATCCCCATAGGACAGTTTAGTTTCTTAATAAGCATTTGTCATTTGCATCAGGAAGGCTATGGTGCTCTGCCTCTTTGCTGAATGCCTAATGGGCTTTTATCCTATGCTGTATGGTCTAACTGCCAAAAGTCAGTTTAACCTGGAGCTTGGGTGTTACATTTAACAATTCCTATAATATATTTTTTTCTATCCCATCATCTATTGGGGGGGGGAAAGGAGGTGTGAGGAGGACATCAACCAAGTCTGCTTTCAAAACAATTACTCTCAGACAGTAAGGAGAAACTTCAACAAGTGTTGTGTTTTTCACAAGATGATTCCAAGCAGGCTGCCTCTAATATATTTAAATTAATTCACTAGCTTTAGAAACACTAGAAAAGTTCCTTTAAGGTGGAGAAAGAGAGTGTAATAGAGCTTCTCTGCCTGTTTATCTGTATGCATATTCGCACTGCAGAGTGCACATCTGCAGGCGCTGTTAGCCAGTGTTAATAGGGCCATGCTCTAACCCCTGCCTCTGCATGTTGTTCTGCAGTTTTAAAAAGAGTGAGGCCTACTCTTTCCTGTCTCTTCCAATGTTCTGCTGAGTGGCAGTGGTCCTTCTGCACCTGCCTAAAGCAGGGTACTGTCAACTTTTCATTATTGTTGAAACCCTCTTATGGCTTCCTTGAGAACCAATCTGTATTCCTCGCAGACCAGCACAGCCACTGAAGTGGCCAATCTTTGACAGTAGTACAGAAAAAGTTCTAAATATGCCTTTCTACTGTGTACCGTGACCCTGTTTTATTCACAGTGTCCTATGAGATTTTATTCTGATAAAGTCCTTTTCTGTTCACACTCTGACTCCCAAGCTCCATTGCACCTCCTCTCTGTGTAGCAGTGCTAAAAAAGCAGCTATCCTACTAAATTGTCACTAGCCTCAAAGCCCTCAGATTCTGTTTTCCGGGCAAGCCTTCTTTAATTACCAGTAGGAACTGCAATAATTCATATAGTGGCATATGATGCCTATTAGTCATTCCTGGAGCTTTTAAATAGATTACCTTCCTCTTAGACTATTCCCCTTGAACAATCTTCTGGATAGCACATGGTCTTGAACCTCCACCATTATTCAGCTTCTAATTTTTTCTTGGCTCTTAGTGCAGGGCTTTTAGATCCAGCACATTTAATTTGACACAGTGCAGTTTTGGGGGAAGATAAGCAGGGCAGGAATGTCAGGGTGAGAGGAAAGAAAGTCTTGCATTCCAGGACAAGGTATTAAATTTCATTGAACCCTTTCTCTCTGGAAGCTGAGAAAAATGTCTGCTGAGAAGAATTAGGAATTGAACATTTCACGCATTTGTTCCTTTGTGTGTGTGTGTGTCTGTGCTGCAGTTTTGAGCTGCTCATTATGAGGTGCTCTTGGACTGTTATTGCATAAAGTCCTTGCTCACTTGTCTTTTGGGAGGGTTTGCTGCAGGATTTAGGGAAGGACTCTCTTGTGTTTGGGGTTTTTTTATTGGTGCAAATGCAGCTGTTTTCCAGATCCCTAAGTATCTCTGAGTGGTCATCACAGCTGTGGTTCCTAGAAGACAGTCCCAGTAGCAAATGTGAGGGATTCCAGTAGGTATCATCTTTGATTACAGATTTTCATCTGGAGAGCAAAGACTTACTCTTTCCTTGCATGTTGAAATACTCTGTTCACATGGAGATTTTTGAGCACTCCAGGTACCCTTAGCTATTTATACCAGCTAAATAAAGATTTAACTATAAATTTTACATTTTCTTCAGATCCCAATATTCTGCTGTATAATTTTTTAACCAAATGAGTTTATCTATTATGTAGAAACAGATGGAAACTTGAGGAGTTTTTTGGCCTTGTTGCCTTCTGAATTTCCTTCCCTTCTTCAGTGGCCACTCTCAGGCTGTCAATCATGTTTTGAATATAGAAGAACTGGTGAGAGCTCATTTCTCAGGGCAAAGAGCTTCACAGCAAGTATTTCTGGTTGCAGAAGAGAAGGAAGGGTGGAGAGCAGCATTAGATACTAAAAAATTAAACCTTTTTACTAGAAAGCTGACATGCAGAAGATGACCTTGATGCCAGTTATTCCAGTGCTCCAGAAAGGAGATAAGATCACATCTTTTGACCTACAAGATGCTATCAAGTTGTTACATTGGATTATATCTAATATTGGAAACAGAGTGGGAGCGCTACCAAATTAGGGTCTTCCTTTAGGTCTTTTCATGGCAAACAGTTTCTTCCTAAAGACTTTGGCTCTGATTGCTTATGGAAGGATATGATTATCCTTTCTACTTGATTTATAAAAAATAGCTCTTTTCATCAACTGTTGAACTCTGTCAACCTGATTCTGAATGTCTTAAGATTTGCTGAGTTTAAGTGGGAAATGCCAGTTGGTTCATTGTCAGTTCTTGGCATTTACAGTGGCAAAACTGGATTTGATAGTAGCCCTTCTTTAGTAACTAGAAGGTTGTTAGTAGAAAGAGCTCTGTACATCTGTTTTCAATCTCAGTTGAATGTTAAAACACTAGCTAGCACTGAAGTCTTGCTTTACTTGGATGGATCATATGATTATACAAGTCAAGCCAAGTATACCAGACTTTGAATATGATGTTTGTAAGCATCATATCTTTTCATCAGGAATCCCTTCATGAAAAAGCAGCATCAGTCAGACCACTACTTGCTTGATACATAACACAGTAATTATTGTAAATTAATATTCATATTTCCACATGACTACTGGGAGATAATCACATCTGGAGAAGCATACTGGTCTATTTTTTCAATTTGTGCAGTATGATAACTGAAGATATTTTTCTTTGGTACTGAATAGCCCATTTGACTGAACCAAGAGCTCAAGGATTCTATGCTGTGAGTTCAGTGTGCCTAGAGTTACTTTTGTCAAATATTTATACCCCGTGTATTGCAGAATAGCAAATCTGTAAGGTGATAGGCAGTAATACTATCATTCTCCTACATCAAACAATGGTACTGTTCGATCCTTTTAACTAGGTATTAATTATGCGTTTTGTCTCTGTACTTGGTGCACAGGTTATCAGATTCATTGCCTGTCCTGTCATCATTGAAGGATGAAAACTTGATGATGCTAGATCATGAGTAAAAAGTTAAAGTGATGGGTTAAATAATTTTAACAGGGAGCTTTTAGAACTGGATCTACTCTAAGACTATTCTGCTTTTGCTTCAAGAATCATTAAAAAGACAATAAAATTCTGTTCCAGAACCAGACTTCCTCGTGAATGTCTGGGATGCATATTTTGTTCTTGGGCAAGATAATGAACACATTTCCTTCAGTTCCCTTCCTGACTTCCCTTCCCCTGACTTACTGCACGTGGCAATACAGAACAGACTAACCAAGCTATAGATGACTCCAACTACAAGCCCAGGAAGTAACATTTTCAAGACAATTTGTTACCCTTGTTACATTGACACAAAAGCCCCAGAAATTCTTTTCTAGATGGTCTTGATTATTCACTGGAGCTAAACTTTGATCTTTTACTAGTTTCTTCAAATTTCATTAAGGTGGTGTTTCACTTCTGCATCCTCAAATTAAACTCTTACCCATTTTATTATTTTTTCTACTGGTAGTTTTTGAGGTCTTTGATTAAACTTACTTTGCCTGTCAGGAACTTTGCCTGTCTTTCAATGTACTGTTTTCTCTAATTAAACACCCATTTGATCCACTTATGACATGTTCCTTTTAGGGCGGGAGAATCTTGATAAACTAACACACTGGGTGCCAGAAAATCTGACCTAAGAGTGGATGTACATCCTCTGTATATCTTCTTATATTGTTTTCATTGAGGATAAAGTTTTTCCTTCGAGTGCTCTCAGAGGGTTTTTTCTAAGGAGGAAATAACTTTCTCATTGTCCCTCTCAAAATCACATGCTGCCATTGCTGAGACAGCATTGTTTACTGTGGTTATTAGACATGTCTCATCTTTTTATATCTGGTAGAGGATTCTACATCTTCCATATAATTTTTTTGACAAAATTTTTCTGTGGTCAAATGTTATCAATTGTGAGTTGTCAATTGTTTCACCTATTTTCCTATAGAGACTTGCAGATAAATGATTGCGTAAAGATGTAACACAAAATGCAACTTTAATTTTGACAAAATTATCTACAGGAGTTGATGTTCATTTCCTCCATTTATACTGGGAGACTCAAACTTTCTTGAAATCTCTGAGGTTGTATGTTTCTCTTCAATTACTGGGGAGATAAAATGCATGTTTCCATGATCCCTCTCCTCATGTCTGTATGCTAGACAGTACTAACAAGGGGCATTGTCAGGGGAATCTATTAAATGTGTTGGGTGAGCAGTGAGATCTTTTGCAAACATATGGCTTGGCTAATCATAGTAGCTATTCAGCATACAGGCTTTTCCCTCAAGTCCAATAATTGTGTTTATATTCATAGGTTGTCCACAGCTCCTTTCTCTTCACTGTTGGACTGAATCTTGTCATTGCCTTCTTTCAATTAGTATGAAAACACTCGTAAATTTGAGTTTTGTCACACAATTAAAAAGCTCTTACAGTAGCAATGATGTTAGTGTCACATTACACTGAACATGGTTTTGTCATCTGGAGTTGCATCCTAAAGGGGCTGGATTCTGAGGTCCTGCATGGGAGCATCACACACTTATACCGGGCAGCAGCACTGCAGGAATGTCTCCTGAGAGAAACATACTATCCTCCATGTAATGATTCCAGGTATTTTTCAGCCTCAACACTTTATGCCTGAGCTGATTAAAAAGCCATCCAGCAGTCAGGTTTTATGCCTAAATTTCACATTGATCTGAGTTCTTAGTGGTTAGAAGAGTCTTGTCCAGAACATAATCTGATGTAGTTTATAAGAATTTCCTGACTGCATGTCTGTCCTAGTAGCTGAAATTTTCTTATAGATGTGTCCCTATAAAACAAATTTCCCTTGGGCTCCTAAAATATTCTTCCTATTTAAGCAGAATGGAAGAATTGGACATAATAGAATCCATGCTGTTTTCTGTATAAAAATACAAATGTATTTAAACAAAAAGATACAGATAAGTACTTATACAAGAAATTATTGCCTGAGACATAGGTAATAGATCTTGTGCAATCTTACTTTGCTATACACACCCCAATATTGTATCCCATCAGGAGGGCTTTACTAAAATCTGGTAATCAGGAATTATGATTGTCACTTAATACTGAACATTTTGCTTCTTTTTAACTCAGGGATAAGTAATCTGGATAATTGTCAAAGTTGTTTATCACAAGAAAGCTGCTGTATTGCTAGAAGGTCAGGAATTTTTATAAGATTTAGAACAAAGACCCTTGAAATTGTGGGTGCACATTCAGTCTTTATTCATGTAGGTGTTAAAATCTGTGGGGTTTTTATTGAACAACTGAAAAACTGCTATCATTAGGCAATCCAGCACTTACTCTTTCATTTCAAACCAATATCGTCTAATTGGCACTAATAATCACATCTGGTTTTCAGCATTGCTGAGTATAAAATGACTTGTGCATCGTCTGCATATGTCTCTATGGCCATTCCAATATATTCCCTCATAATCATATGCAATTAGAATGCCCTATAGAGTGCTTCAGAGTTTTATGTCAATTTTTGTGAGGGTTTTTTAAAATGCTTTTGAGAAGTGGAAAAGGGGCTAAAGCTGTTAAAATGCAAGTTGTTCAAAGTACAGTGGTTTCTCTTAGTTTCTTTCATTAACTTTCCATTGCCAAAAACTTAAAAAACTGAATTAGTAGGGTAGTGATTTTGTAAGCAGAAAGCTGGGCTGGAAAAACTATCCTTGAGACATATTTTCTATTTGTCTTTTTTTTTAATCAATCTTTTCAGGAACACTACAGTTTGTAATCAGCTGGGGTTTTTTAACCTACTTTCATTTCTTCCCCAGTTCTCTGATGTATGGCTTATGCAGATATCTGTGGCATTATGAAATTAGCTTTCAGAAACTAAATAAGTTGCACCACTTTCAGCCATATTAGCAACTTATATGTTAATTTCTTGACAATAACAAAAAAGTGATGCAGTCTGATATATGCAGCATCTATTCTTGCTACTTATTTTTTACTTATCATAAATTCCACCTATAGGGAATGTGTAATAACTTGCCCTGAGGGTGTTTAAACTAATCTTCATGAGACATTTATGTTCTCAGCGCTTCGTGCATGTAAAGTCCATCCCAGTCCTCAGAGTTATCACATATTTGGGGGGAGGGGGGGGGTTCTGTGTTAAAAAACACAACTCAATTCTCTAATCCATTTTAAGATTTAACCACTGATTGTGTTGAGTTTTGCCCCAATGGAAGTTTTTTAGCAAAGTATCACATGAGCAATGGTCAGTGGCAATAATAGAAACTGTAATATTAGTTGGTTAGTTAAGGGAAAGGATGACTGAGGTTTTAATTGCTCTGATCAGAATTTTGGAAAAGGTTCAGTTCCCAGTTATCTCTTTGAGAAACTCCTTTGTGCTATTGAAAATTCCGTATTTTGTATCCTATCTGTAAAATAAGCACAACAATCTTTCTAATAATATTTCCCATTCTGTAATAATTTTGAAAAGGTGGGCAATTACCTGCAATAATTGATAGACTATTGTCTTTTCAGGTTGTACTGCAAAGATGGAAAAATACATGCTTATGGGATTTTTTGTAGATTTCTCTTCCCCCCTGCATTGTACAGTTAGACTCCTAGTAACTGAGGCACTAGACAATTAGAGTGCCCCAAATATTGGATGTATTGCAAGACAAGCTGCAAACTGCTGCATTTCTCTTCCCGTAATTAATGACTATCTAGTAGGATTTAGAAGATCAGATTTGATGCCACACTTGAGGCATATTAATTCACAGAATCACAGAATCGTAGGGGTTGGAAGGCACCTCCAGAGATCATCGAGTCCAACCCCCCTGCCAACTAGGACAGGTTGCACAGATAGGCATCCAGATGGGTCTTGAATATCTCCAGAGAAGGAGACTCCACAAGCCCCCTGGGCAGCCTGTCCCAGGGCTCTGTCACCCTCACTGTGTAAAAGTTCTTCCACATGTTGGTGCGGAACTTCCTGTGCTCCAGCTTGAAACCATTGCCCCTTGTTGTGGTGGGTTAGCTTGACAAACAGCCAAATTCTCACTCATCTGCTTGCACCCCTCCTCCTGTTGAATAAGAGGAGAAGATAGGATAAGAAAGCTCATGGATTGAGATTGAGGTTGCTTACCAGTTAGCGTTGTGGGTGAAACAGACTTAACTTTGGGAAAAATTATATCATTTATCGCCAATTAAAATGGATTAGGAGAGTGGAAAAAAACCAAACCCAAACATTAAAAACCCTCAATTTACTCAATTTCCCTCCTTCAATTTTTACTCTACTACCCGCCTCCCACCTATCCCGTCCTATCCCATCCCAAACCAGCAGTATGGG
>VZTU01026641.1:0-67327 GCA_013400835.1 Zapornia atra
TAAGGAGATTCAAGGGGAAGATTGGATGCCTGGACCTAGGTTGAGTGAAAGAGATGAAGGCTGCAAGAAGTCAAAGCTGGGAGCGTAGAGACGTGACAACAGCTGGTTTTCATCTGAGACACATGGAACCATTTAAGAAGCAATGGTTGATCTAGGATCTTACCTGCTTCTGGTTTTGCTTGATGGTATGGGTAGGGATTACAATCCTGACAGCTTGCTTTTTTAAAATTCACAAATACTGGCTCATAACAGCACAGATTGAACTGCAATACCTCGTGTGATTGCCTTTCTAGAAAGGAAAACGAGAGAAGGTGGTTACAGAAAAACACCCATATCTGTGTTTAAATACCCTCCCCCCCACCCCTGCCAAGCCTCCTGGCTGGAGCGAGCCCAGCTCTGGTAACCACACCCCAGAGAGACGTTTGCTGTTCCGCACGGCGGGATGAAGGCAGGAGCCAGCGGCTCCCTTTGCGTTAGTCACTCTAGGACTTTCTCCTGCCTCGCATGAGGGTGGGGAGGGGGTACCTCTTTGCCTTGCCTCTGTGATGCGAAGGCACAGGCATGCTCAGTAGCCGGTGTCTACCCCTCCTATCTCAGCAACAGTGCCTACAATACTAGGAGACTGCTTGCAGCAGGAGCGGAGCCGGAAAGCCATCTTTGCTGGAGAGGGAGGCAGCAGACCCAGAGCCGCTCGGCACCCGTTCGGCACCGCACCATGTGAGTACCCGGGCGGGCCGGGCCGGCCCCACGCAGCCGGGGCCGCCCTGTCCCGCGCCGGGCTGCGGGCGGGCTGCCCCGCAAAGGAACGCGCGGAAAGTTCACGGCCGCCGTGGGGCCGGGAGAGTTGCTCTGCGGACTTGGGAGAGACAGCGGGTACCACCCTGTTGCTTCTGCAGCCGAGGGGGGATTAACTTTCGCGATCCGGCGCCGGCGTAGCGTCTGTGGGATGCGCAGCGTGGTGAGCGGGGTGAGGTGAAGGGATGGAAACGGGGATAAAATGTCTGAAGCTGCCGTAGCCCTTGTGCATGGCATCCTGCCGCTGCAGGCTCTGAGGAAGGATTTCCAGGGCGTGGGGCTTGGCGTGTGTAATTCAGCCAGACGGAGTCTGTGGGAAACAGCGTCAAAGTCTAATCTATCTGCTACTGCTATTAACCTGTGAGCACTTAGATGGGGCTCTCGCTGCTGTTTATCCAGCTGCCAGGCAGCAGCCGAGAGGATTTTTGACACGTTTCTAACTCAGATTAACACTCAAAAGGAAATGCTGGGCCAAGATCCTCAACAGGTTCAAGTCAGGATTGTTTGATAGCCTGAGTCACTCAGTGCCGCTGTTCCACAGCTGAAGGGTCCTGTTTATTCTCACTGTTGAATGAATGTTCTCTCTCAAATACTAGCTGTCTGATCAATTCAACCTCACCACCTCCAGTACCAATGGCTTCCCGTCAGCAGTGCTTGATAATTATCCGTTCCCTCTTCTTTGCATCTTTTCAAATACCTCTTCCAAGTCTTTACATTCAGCTTTAATGAAAGCATTAATGTTTTCTGCTAGGCAGTGATGAAACCCCCAAAGTCAGTTCTGAAACCAGAAGTGTACAGAGGTAAGTAGGAATTGATTGGACCCCTGCTCATTCACAAAAGAATCCAAGAAACTAAATGCACCATTTTTCTGTTGTGTCAATTCATTGCTCGTTCCCAGTGACTCCTAAAGGACAGCCAGAGGAGATGTCTAAAGCAGTCACTCACGTGGTGTGTAGGACCTGCTGGTACTGGGTGGTCTTGGAAGAACTGAAGCTTGGTTGATTCAGACAAGACAAGGAGTGCAAAAAGTCTGTGATTAAATTACTTTAAAAATATTTCCATTGACTAACTGTTCTTTGTGAGGGGTTTTCAAAGTAGAAGCTACAGTCACATACTCTGAAGCACTGTTGTTTTTCTTTAATGCTATTTCCTATGTGATATCTCAGACAATAAGCTTTTGTCCATATTGTCTAAAGTGTTTCCAAAGCAAGGAACTCGGAAGATTCCTTATGTAAACACTGAACTCCATCTAGAAAAAACCAGTTCATTGTAAGCTTCTGTTGCCTGGTTGTGTTTATACCAAGAGCCAGATGATGACATCAAATACTTTTTTTTTTTTTTTGTATGTGAGCTGTTCTTCAATGATTAATACAAGAGTTTGCTGCTGCAGTATTATACAAGCTAAGCTGTTCAGACACAAAGCAACAACTGGGATAATGTTTAAATTAACCTGTGCATATTTCGGACTCAATGTACATAGGTGTGTATGATAGCATCTGTAAATAAAGCAGAAAGGGTGATGCTGATATAATTCAGTCAATCTTCTTCTGTAGGAGACTGGCATCATACTTCTGACAAAAATTAGAAGAAAACGGGACAGCAGTTTTTTGCCTGTTTTGGCAATATAAACTTTCAGTTTGTTAATCAAAACAAAGCTAAGACAAATAAGCAGCTTGTCATTGGCAGTGTCAGTTGGCTTCTGCTCCATTGCCAGATACTGTAATGAAAATGGTTTTTTTTAACATCTGCATGAATATCGTGTCCCAGTAGCTTCTGAGTTACTGATGATCAACAGAGATAAATGGGTATTAGCTACCGACTTGTAGCAGTGGCTACAGTTGTTGTTCACTGGACTATAAAAGCTAATTGCTAGTGAGCACCAAATACCAGAGGTTACTTCTGCTCTTACATCCACAGAGTATAGCAAATATGGACTCTGCCTGTGTGCTTAAGACACGCATGTGAGATGCGATGCTGTGTCTTCAGCTGGTGTGAACCAGTGTCAATAAATAACTCCTTCACTGGGTCAAGTGACAGCTCCATCTGCTCTGGTGTGCTGTGCCCTAAGGCAGCTTGCAGGGAGTGCTCAGGGAGAAGTACAAGAAAACAACGGGTATACTGTGGTACACCCAGGATACTTTCCCAGTTTTCAGCGATTTAAGGCTCAGGGAGTGTCTGAACCTGAGGAGAGTTCTTTGTATTTCATAATTCCCAATGGGTTTTGTTATTCTTCCATGAAAGTGTGCAACTGTGCCATTTTCAGTGTCCCATGGCAAGGAGCTCCATGGCTGGATCACACAGGTGTGAAAACTGTTGGGTTTGAGCTAGCAGATAGGTTCTGTCTGACCTTACTCTTGCATTGGAAATCCGAGAGCAATGTTTCTTATTCACTGTCTTCTCTGAGATTCGTGACTGTGTCTCACCCCAGCAGACCTGCACTGATTTACATCAGGTGGAAATCTGTCCCTGTGGTCTCTCTCCCTCTGAGTACAATCCAGAGCAGATAAGATAAGCTCAGGTAACAGATGTCTCTTGCCTTGGTGCAGGCAGAGAGAAAGCTGTGACCTAAAAAGATTGAATGAAAGAAGGATCTAAACCAAGAACAGAGAAGCCTTGGACCATGCCAGTGCAGCTGGGAAGGTTGTTCCAGGTGTAAGGGAGAGCACACATTTATTTGGAAGAGATAAGAGGAACAGTGCAGAGAGATGAGGAGAAGGAAATGGTGCTTGAAGCTGAGGTGCTCATAGGTTTTGTTCCTCTCTGGAAAATAGACCAACAGCAGCAGGTGAAGTATATGGTTTTGTTTCTTTTACAATGGTCACATCTCAATAGGTAATTATATATAATAGAAGCTCATGGCATCATGTCATCTGTTGTTTACAGATAGGTCAGTGACCAGACAGCAGGGTGCCTTTGATTACATTAATCCAATACAAATGTGCTCTATTGCAGGGTACAACTTTTGTGAGACAAGCTGCAAAGCAAAGCACCTGGCTCTCCCTGGGGCAGAATTGCCTTGCTGTATCTCATTCCTCGGGTACAGTTAGAGCTTTCTTTAAAAAAAAAATAATAAAAAAGATCCTTCTGCCTGTTACAGAGCAGCAAGGAGTACATCCTGGAGGGGATGGATGGGATTAAAATGGTTCCACCAATTGTAATGAGTCTGTTCTGGTTCAACGTCTATTCAGTTTCCCTGAAAAGAAGGGCATGGCTGTGGTCTCCTGCTGTTAGTAGAGCAGTACTTAGCCTTCCTTTTGTGGGCATAATTTTGTGAAACTCGGCAAAAATCTCCTTACCCTGCCCTTCTCTGGTAGTGATCAGCAGAGAAAAACTGGTGTAGTACTGTTCTTTATGCAGCTCTGATACACTGCTTTTAGGGAGTTTAGTGGCTTTACAAATGTGTACAGCCAGTGCACGTCCTAGAAGTATAACCAGCATGAAACGGAGGGGTAAGTTTTCTGTGTGGTGCAGCTGTTCTGTACTGGTAAGTGTCTGTTCTTCCTCAGAAATACATTCCAAAAGAGCTACAGAAATCCATGGTGGCTGGAAGATTTGAGTCCACTGAAGCTCAGAGTCTTGCATCTGGCAGCCAACTGCCTCAGACCCAGAGAAGCTAGATTCGGCTGTGATGTTTTCTGAGATTTTTTTTTTTTGTTCCTCTTCCATCAGCCAGAGGGGACTGATGGTTTTGATGGTCTTATCATATTGGTTCACACAGGCATAGCTGTGAAGGAGTGGGTTGTTATTCTCATTTATGGGATGTAATGGAACTTGTAGTGAAAATAATCAGGCTGTACTCAGTGGAGCAGGGCTGTGTACATGAGAAGGTGATGTTTAAAAGGGGAAAGGAACCCATTTTCAGCATGGTTCTATTCTGACCCTCATTTGTTAGTTCTAAGGCCCACAGATCTTAGTAAGAGCCTTGAAGTAAGTGTGTTAGGAGACATCAACAGAGGAATGTATGTATCTTATTCATTGTTTGCTTCCCTTGAACTCGCTCTTTTGTGATGTCATGCAGACAAGGATCTTCTTAATGTATAGCATTAGAAATAAGTGCTTCCAGCTCACATTGTTATTCCTGATATACTAACTTGCCATTTGAAATAAAGGTGGCCCAAGGTGGTCATAAATCTTTTTGATATTTGGGTGATAAGTGTTTGAAAGTGTAGATATCAAACTGAATGAGAAAAACTGGGAATTATGTGCAACTAGTACAGATGAAGTGAATATATGTCACAATAAACATTCTCCAAAACAGGCTAACATGAGGTAGGTGAAACCCAATCTGTTTAGTTCAGTGGTCCCTTTCCTTGCTACTTAGTGGTCATTCACTGTGCATCAGCCATAACTGGTTACTGTTGACTCTCAGGCATCTTGCATATATAGTTCCAGCTGTGGAGTGACTTACAGACACCTACAATGGCTGTAGTGGAAGCTGAATCAGTCTGCCAAAGGAGCATCTCTTCTTTTTAGATGCTATTTACATAATTAATGTCTTCCTGAAAAATCAATAATCAGGCTGTAGAGCACCAGGGAAACTCATATTTGTGTGCATGTGTGTGTTACAGAGTGCTCTTGGGGTGAAGAGGCACGGTTGAAGAAAGGAGAGCAATGTATTAAAGCTGTTCTCCCCTTCATTCCACTGCCCTTCTGCCACCATTTGTAGGATGCAGAACACACACAGGACTCTCTGACAGCTTTAGCCAAATGTTTATGGTGCCCTGGAAGGAGCAGTACAGACTGTCCCAAATAAGTTCAGACTGGCTGAACTGCTCATTTTAGGCAATCAGAGAATATCCTCTCACCTACTTCATTCAGTACCCTCTACTGTCATTATTCATAGCCATTATCAGCAATTAACTAGGCTGATGTTTTTTAATGATGGAATTCCTTTTTCTCTCGTTTGTACTTGAGCCCTCTAAACTCTGCCCATTAGCCACTGAACCACTACCAAATGACTGCAAGGTGGTTGGTTTTTTAACTGCTCAGTTATGACAACCATACATTTTTCTGTGTGAAGGAGTAGCTCACTGAAATAGATCTGTCTGTACATTTGCAAGTGTTTTGTCAGCTGCAATTCTATTGTAGCTTCTATACTGGGTGAAAGAATTAGAATGTAAGTTTCTGACCAAACGACCTGAATTACCTGATGAAGTTCCTAGATATCTTCAGATGCAAAATTTAATCAGAAATATGGAGAAAAATGAAAGTGTTTCTATTTCATTATAAATGAGAAAGAAATCTAATTTCTCGGGTGTTAACTTGCACCTGCTGGATTCAGTATCACAGAGGCAAAAGAGAACTCTTCTGGAAAATAGAGATTCTTCTATGATGACCTTTTAGAAGATTAAAACCACATTGTTTCAGGATTTGTGGCTTTTTTTTTTTTTAAAAGTACGTTCTTGTATACTGCAGTGTTCTGTAACTGTAAACCAGTAAATGTACTGGAATGGAGTGTTGTCACTGCATGCTTAAACATAAGAGCTGTAGCTTGCTTGTCTTTTAGACGCACCAAGTAACTGTCAGTTTGGGACTGTGAGGAGTCAGTGCTGTGAACCTCACTGAGTTTGTTGTTATTATGAAACATGTCAATACCGTGCAGAATTGAAACAACTTTTGCAACAAACTGGAGACAGAAACAGAACTGATGGCTGGTGGGAATACACCAGAGGCTGTGATGTGTCCTGCTTCATCGAATGGTGCCTTATGCTGGAGTTTAAGTAGGAAAGGAAGTGTTCACAGAGTTTACAAATCTCCTGATGTGGAAATATAGAGTGGTAAGTGTTTTGCCAAACAATTGTAAGTGCCTGATACTGGATAGATGCTGATTTTCTTTTGAGATGCTCACACCAAATCCAGATGGGAATTTATATATCGAACGTATTTATTAATAAGAAAATGAAATTGAAAAGTTCAGCAGTATTAAAAATGCAGCCACTGTAGGGAAAAACATTTTTTCTTATGTCCCATTCTGGTTGTGGGAAAAACACGTCATGTTACAAAACTGTCAAAATACTTCTTTGCATTCTTGGAAATGAAGTTGCAAAATTTGGTTTAAAAGAACAACTTAAAAGACTGTAGTGCACATGTCCAGGAGAGACTGGTGAAGCGTTTTTGAAGATATTCAAAATCTGTCCTAAACAAGTTCATCTAGTGGGCCATGTTTTGAGCAGAGTGTTGGCCTAGATGATCTCCAGAGGTTCCTTCCAACCTCAGGCCTTCTGTGATTCTGTTTGAAAAGGTCAGTCAAAATTGAATATATTGAAGTGAATTAAACTAACATTTGGCTGTTTCCCAAACATTCAAGATTCTGGCTTTTCATCCATGATAACCTGGTAGGACTTGAATCTTCAACTGTTTGGTAGTGGATGCTACAGTAATACCTGTCACAGAAGGGGAAAACATATAGGGTATTTGGGAAGGAAATGTGGGAGTTTAAAAAAGCCACTAGATTAAAAAATGTTTTTTAGAAGTCACTGGATTAAAAAAAAATACTGAAATGAATTGCAAAACTTGTCTTGAAAGCAAAAGTTCATATTCCTCCCGCAGAGAATAAAACCTAGGTTCTCTGCAAGCGAGCTTTCTCATCTTTCATATCCAATGCAATCCTCTCTAGTTTGGTGTCTGCTCCCATCTTTCTATACCATGTCTTGTAATAGGTTGGTAGTTTGGAAAAGCTATTGTTCTGTTGGCCTGTAAATGTGCTTGCAGTACTGCAAAGTGCACATTTTACCAAAAACATATGTGCTTATATCAAGTTAGTGTGTCCAGATCCACAACAGAGAAGCAAATCTGTCACATGCAGCAGACTGGAAGAGATAGGAATTGCCGGTAGCAGGCAAGGTTACCAAGGAGTGGTGTGCTGACCAAGACAGGTGGTGTGACCCACTGCCACAGAGCTGTTTCTAACTTCTGGAAATGGTGGGTTTAATCCCTGGTTTGCGGAGCAAGAAGGTGGCTGTTGAATCAGCACAAAGGACTGTGTTGCTTCAGGGTACAGCTTCGGAGATGGATCCTTGCTTGTGGAGCCATATAGGAGCTCTATGTGCGCTCCTTATTCCCATTACCAGCACGGATATGGCTCTTGGTTTTGGACTGTCAGAAGCGGGACAGAGCCTTAGCCCAGCTTCTTCCCTGCCCCTCCAGATCTCTTTCCTCAGTCTAGGTTTCATATAATTCTGCAGAAGAGGTGAGGAGTGAGCTTTCCCTGCGAGCCTTGTGAACTGCAGTTCTTGCTGGAATCAGGCTCCGAACCTTCAAGGTGAGCAATGCACCCAAAGTACTCAGCTCTACTGAAATATAGGTGCCTATATAAGAGCAAGTATGGATCCATGAAGGTAAGTACTTGGGAATTATCTCCATAGGCTTTTCAGCATCTTCTATGCACCCACAGAAAGGCTGGGGTGCTGGCTCTGGGACATTGGAGAGTGTTGTAATGCACTAGCTGCCCTTTTAGACATTGAGATCCTGAGTTGGGCAATGTGCCAGTGTTTTAGAAATATATAGGTTCTGATAAAGCTTTCCTAGAAACTATGAAAATCATTAATTATCCCTAAACTCACTTGTTATCTGCTTCAGGTTAATGGTTAGAAATTATATTTGTTCATTTGAATTCACATACAAAAATAGCTCTTCTTTATCATGCTAGTGAATCTGGCCCTACTCAGGGCCTTAATTACAGTGTGCTGCAGTAAGGCAAAGGGCATTGCTGCTTGAAAGCATAAACCTGATCTTCTGTTATCCGCCAGCTGTTGGCACAGACTATTGCATGTGATAGTGTTTCATACGTTATTTTGGAGTTCAGAGGGGAATTCTAAGACAGGACGTTTCTTAATGCTCTCAGTGATCCAGAACAACACTGACAAAAGACAAAAATCTCTCCTCCTCTCCCTCTCTGATACATACAGTCTTTTAGGTTGAATGCTTCCTGAACTCCAGTTAGGCTTGTCAATAGCTCTGATAGAGAATGGTTTCCCCTTTCTTTTTACTTCATGTGTCTCCAGCACTATCCATTTCCAGTGAGTGTACAAGAGAGAAGAGCTGTACCCAACATCTGTCACCCATGGTGATAATTCAGATGGGGAAAGAAGCAGGGAAGCAAAGAAACAAAGAGTTTTAATGCAGCAACAAGAAAGTGGTCATCTAGCCCTGAAAGGCAGAGAGCACTTTGCTGTCACTGAGTGCTAAACTGATTGGTGAGACGCTTTGTGCGCCTGAGTGGGATCAGATCTTACACAACAGTTACCACAAGATAATTGGACTTGCCTCTGGGTAAAAATGCAAAGATTCCTAAACAGGCATTGGATTGAGCATCAATAAGCAAAGCTGTGACAGAAAGACAATGTATTGGGTGAAACTGGTAGATGCTGCAGGCCTGATTTGCTAAGACTGGTTCTGGCCAAGTACTCATATTTGCAGGGAACAGTTGTGTACAGCTCTTTGTTTGTTTACAAACTTTGCTTTCCATCACGAGTGCACAGAGTGACAAAACAGTCCTTCGAGAAGGCTTTGGGTATCTGGTTGTTTCCTACACTTCAAAAGCTGACTGAGATTTGATGACAAGCCCATCAGCTTACTTGAGAATTTTAAGGCAGAATCCTCTGAGCTCGTGTCGGTGCTGTGGTTGAGAGAATTCCTGTTGATTGGGACCTGAGAGCTCAGCTTGAGAGTGGGTGCTGCCAGGATGAATCAGCAGATGTCTTCCTGGAAGCAGTCACCAGTTGGGATATCCCAAGTGTTTAGCAGAGATGCCACCAGGATATAAAAGTCTGCTTCTGAAATGTTTGACTACTTCTTTCCAGCAAGGAGCTGTACAGTCATTCCCTGACAGCTGTGATATTGTCTCCCACACATATGAAGATTACACAGTGACATTTTTCAGCAACTTTGTTTACTAGATGATATAAATACAAAAATATTTCAAGACACCTCACATTTTCATGTTTTTCTCTTTGCATTGAACATTTTAGGGAGACTAGGAGAAAGGGACGAGAGGCAAAATGTGTCCCATGTGTCTTGGTATGTTGACACTGACTTGCACATTTTTCATGTCAGTTCTCAATTGCTTCATGCACATGTTCAGCAATGCTGAAGCGAAGACCCTTGCATTAGCGTGTTCATTGCCCTTGTTGTGACAATCAGTTCTGTGCAGTTAACTCTAGGGGAGAATGAGTCCATTTGATTGCAAGCTCTGTGCAGAGGCAGAAATGTTTTAGCAGTAGGATGATCATCTAACAGAAATTACAGCTGACAGGTGCTTTTCTTGCTCAAACCCCACCTGGCAAAGCCAGTTACCAATTATGCAAGTATGTGTTTCTCTTCTTGCTGACTCCCAGATAGTTATTTGCTGAGGATCTTCTTCACCTCCACAGTTTTAGAAATAAAGCGTGTTTTTAGACCTGAGCCCCCTGTCCCAGCTCTTCCTATTTCATGAGCAGTCTGGATGGTGGAGCTTGTCAGGCAGAAGGAAGTTGCTTTGACGTAGACAAAACCAACAATTGCAGAATCAAATGCTTTCTGTAGTTGAGCAGAGGAAAGAGCTTAACAAGTCATTGTGTGTGCATGAATCAAGAGGGGTCTGCAACTTGAGGAAAGGAGCATTGTACCCAGAGAGAAGAGCAGAAATACCCTTGTTCCTGTGCAGTGTCAGTGAACAAGGGGTACCAAGATTTCTGAGTAACTTCATGTAGTCTGTGAGGAATTTGTAGTTCTTGTAGCAAGTAACTCCATAAACCTTAAATTTGATTGCACTGGATGATTGCTAGCATTAAGTCCCAAGATTAGGTACTATCCAGAAAAGGGAAAAGGAGTCCAAGAGGTCCTGGCTGTTTAGGAAGTTAAATCCAAAAATTTTCAGAGCCAACATGGCTAGTGGCTCTCAATCAGGCTCAGCTGAGAGTTAATCATTATGTACAAGGTACTTTCAGATGCTATAATAGCATTGCATAACTTTCATGAAAGCCTTTAAAAAGGTAGAAAAAATGTAGTTCAGAAGGTAACTCCCCATTAATTAAGCATTACATACTTTGCTGAGTGAACCTGAATGTCCCCAAATACTGTAAAACATTTAAAAACTTTACCAGCGAGCAACCAAATGTTAGTTTAAGACTGCATTTAAATTTTTGGTGGTGGTGGTGATTGTGCTTGTCTCTGGGTTTATTCTAGCATTGTCTGTCTATAGGAGTGAATCTGGGTTACAGCAAAGGCAGCTGTTCCCCCAACTTGAACCAGAGTAGTTGTGCTTCAGTGTTTGGATGTACATAACCATTTGCAAAACTGCTCTAGTTGAAAGGATTTTTCTCAAGGGTTTATGTTTATTTTTGTAATCTTTGCTTTGAAACTGATTGAGCAAGTTGTTTATGGGATTATGCATGTAAGTAGCAAACAAAGGTACTTGATAAAGATTTCTTCATATCTTTAAAAAAGCGTGTCACATGGGATTTAGGATAAAAATTGAGAAACTCCTCTTACTTGAAGGGTGGTGGGGTAGTATTGTGACAGGGCATAGAGACTTGGTGAGCCTATGGGGAGGAGGAGACAAATATAGGTGTTTACACTTGCAGCTCGCTGCACCAAGCCAATGTTCAGTCTCTTGACAGCACAGTCACATAACAGTCTCTGCCAGCCAGGTGTCTTAGGCGGTGACTCATTCACTGAATACAGTTTTCTGTTGTTTTCACTGTGGTCCCTTGTTAACCTGCAGATGATCTGTCTCGAAATCTCCCTTCCTCTGCAACTTCCCAATGGTGAATGTGACTGTCTCCCTGCATTTGAGACTTTTCCCTTCCTGAGGTGGCTTCATTACAGATTGATTATAGATATACCAACCAGAATGCATCAAATTCCAGCTCCAAGTGACAGAGGGCTCCTGGCCTAACTTCCCTGGGAAATGGTTTTCATCTGAATCTGCACTGGGATAGTAGGATGCATTGTGGGGCTCTAACAGCAGAAACCTATCAAACAGGCTGTCAGTGGTGACAGGAGACAAGATTGTAGTAGTTCCCTTGCGTTGTCAAATAAACAAAGGGAACCCCTCTGCTCTGAGCTACAATTTCCTTTAATTTGGTCAAAGTAGAATAATCTGCCTTTATTCTTCTTGGCTGCCTCTTTGAGAGAATAAACTAGGTAAACTGGGTCTCATTCTTTCATAACAGAAAAGACTGGTTTTAGGCTGAGGTCAGAAGAAAATTAATTTAGAATATGTGAGGAATCAAGGTAAGGGCTTTTACTCTACCTTATTCCAAACAGAAGTTTAGAATTTCTGAAAAGCCGTTGCATTTTCTGCTCTGCCAGGCTCCAACCTTGTAAATCCTTCTCAGAAGCAGTACAGAAAAAAGAATTCTCTGGATGGAGAAGGCTTCTTTTACTTTAATCTCACATCTCAAAAGGTATCATCATGGATACCTCAGCATATGCAAAAATACTGGCACATGAGAGACAGTGTGACTTCTGAACAGACCAAACAGCCCAATACTCTCTCATTAACAGAGACTTGAAATGTGAAGCAAAGCCACCTCTCTCCCAAGCTCCTGTAATTAACTAGTAGAAGTCCAGGTATTCTGCTATGTCCACGCAGTGGCAAAGAGGTGGTCATGCTAAGCCATCATTTCCCTGTTACTAGTTCAAGAGCTTTTTGGCCAAAGGCTGACTGGCTTTGTATTCAACATATACACTGGGAGTGCAGTGAAGAGAAATAGGCTCTCTGCCCTGCTGAAAATGAAACAATATGATAAATCTTCCTATGTAGTATTCATACAGGACCTATTACTTGGGTGACAACATTGCTTCTCCTGCTAAGCTGTGTCTGTGATTCTGTCAATGAGTTCTATAGCAGGGCTGACTCGGGGATTCCATGTCTTTGGGATGGAAGAGATAGCTTCTGCTTCCTTTTTGCTACAGTGAGACTGAACAAAGAAGACGCAAGGATGGATTGGGATGCACAACACACTGCTACATGAATCACACTGCCTTACTAGTGTAAAGCGAAGGAAATTAGTGCTGTCTTGGTCCTCCTGTCTTCCATGTGGAACAAAGGGAAGATATTGTAGTTGGGTCTCCTTTCCCTTTAAAAGAAAAGAAGATGACTCAAGGTCTTTTTCCAGTTATCTTTAATCACTAGACTTCTGGCTAAGTACTGGGAGGTGTTTGGAACTAGGTGTTCCTTATAGTTACAACTATGACCAAAAGAGGATTTGTCTTGAGAAGCCTCTACTTTTCCAGAATGTAGTGTTCTTTTTGTATTTCCAAGTACAACATAGATTTATATACAATTTGCTCTTGGGGATGTTCAAATAAATGCTCAGGATGCTTAACTCAGAGATGAAAAAGACAAGTAAGCTGACCTTACAAAGATTATGAGAGAAGATATTAATACTCTGTGAGAAGTGTGAGCTTTCTAGGTGAGAAGATATTCAGCACAGGAACAAACACCTTTGCCTACAAGCATGCAGATCTTTTTCAAATTGCAGATGTTCTTAACAGCAGCTGCTTTGTGCAAATGTATATAGCGAATGCCCAATTATAGATGTTTCCATTATGCTGTATAAGAGCTATTCTGCACATAACTGTTAAGAAGCAAAGCATGTTCTGTCTTCAGAAATTAAATCCTGAGAAGCTGGTATGTTTTGTATGTGTGTGCACTAGATGGGTTGTTTTGGGGATAGGAAATTTGTTCTGTTTATTTTTCAGACTAAATGGAAAAGTTGTTTGACAAATCAAAACATTGGAATTCAGCCTCTTGCTTTTGGGGCCTCATCTCCAGCTCACTGAAGTGACTGTGGTCGCAGTTCAGGCTTTGAAGAGTATTTGTTTCTTCCTGGTAGTATTTTGCTTTATACAGGATGTGCTGTTGGTGCTTATTTTCTCTATGTGGAGGTATCCTTTATGGCAAGTGAAATGACAACAGTTAACAACTATTTTAAGTCAAGTGTATGTAGCATCAGAGAAGTAGAGAATACATTTCCTAGAGGAACAGTGTGTGGCTGCTGACTGCACGGGAAGTAGCCCAGTTCATAAAAGCTGAAGGTTATGGACTGAATCACACCATACTAAGTAGAAGAGGATGCATCCAGCATCTTTCTCATTCCTTCTTGTCTGTCATCTGTAAGATACACATAAATAGAGCAAACTGATTCTTGGAATATAGCAGTAACCCTGTGTTAGTCATATATAGTTGGCTGAAATCAGGAGAATTGTGTAAATGGCCGCTGGGCGCTGGGTGTTTCACATCTGGTACACCAAAGCAGAGCAACAACACAGACCAGACAGGCAGTGACTTGGAAGCTAAAGTGAATGCACTAGGTTGAAAACTCCTTGGAGAGGAGGGGATGAGAGATTTCCCTCTAAGAACACCTGTCTGCAAGAGAGAGCTGCTTTTAAGTAGGGGAACAAACAGTGAATTTTAATTAGGATAATGGTTTTGATAGGCTAAAACCAATCAAAATATCCCTCTGTGTCTTAAAGACAGTGGTACTGGCAACCTAAACACCACACAGATTTAGACCACATAGACATTGATAAAAGAAACAGAAATACTAAAATCTTGTTGGAAAACTAGGACAAATATAGCCATCATATATACTAGGGATGTTTTTTTCCCCTTCAGAATTACCGAATGTTAATAGGAATTAAGAGAGAAGATAGAACATCCTGTTTTAAATTGAGTAGCATAAGTGAGTAAAAATTATTTATATACTTTTCTAACGTGCTTATGGTTGTCCCAGAGCTTTAATGAATGTCTTCCCTTTGCTGGTGTCCTCCAAATTTGTCTCTCAGAATTGAGTTAGTGCAGAATTGCGTCTCCATCACAATGCTCCAGAAAATGATGTTTTAAAAGAAGTTAAGACTTCTGTCCTCTACCTGAATTGTTTCTTCTCTCAAAATACTAGACAATGCAACAGCCCTTACTGTTTGGTTGGGAAGGTGGCTTCAGGATGGTGGCTTCTGCTGTTCCTGGTTCTTTGTAACCCCTTCAAGCTTGCCTGGTGTTTGGTGATACATATGATAGTAAGTACCAGTTAAGGGGTGAGCGCAATAGAGGAGCAATAGGTTGTAATAGCATGATGTTGGCCAAAGGAAAAACATTCTGTCCAGTGAGGCTCATATAAAGTAGGTTACTGGGGTAAAACATAACCACCTCTGCTTGCTCTTTCTATTCTGCCTCTTTCCTCCCCCTTGACCTATGACTAACTCTGACTCCTTTTGACTGTCTTTCCTCCCCTGTAACTACTCTGCCTCAGAAACCTTTTGTGGAGTGAATTTTATTCATCAGTGTGTGCACAATGTCTGTCTTTTAGATTGTTTTCTCTTTTTTTCACCATCAGAGGCCACATCTTGTTCCATCAGGAACAAACTTGCCTGGATCACTTCTAATTTGAAATTTGATTTCTTAAATGTTAATTAAAAAAAAAAAAGAAGAAAAAAGAAAGAAGCAGTCATGCTGTGATGTGAAGGGAACAGAAGCTATGGACTGGGGAAAATATCTTCTCACTAGAAAAGATTTTTGAAGGGTGAAAATAAATTCCCTGTGGAAAGTTCAAAGTGCATGAAATTTACTGAGTATGACAAGGTTAAAAATACCTGGAGAAAATAGCAGATTCAAACAAAAAAGAGGGAAATAGAGTGGGCTGGGTTTTTTTTGTTGGAGATAGATTATAGTTAGATGGCCAGCTAAATACTTAATACTTGAGATTATATATTGTAACTAAAGAGCTCCTAGCAGAAATAGGGATTTCTTTCCTCATGCCTGGCATGGCCTTCACTTCTGTTGGGTTGAGGTTGCCTTGGAGTTGCAGTTCTGAATTCCTGCTCTATTGCAGTGCTCTGTGCTGGTGACTACAGCCTAATGCATCCTGTAGCCCGTGCTTCTCCCATCTTTTCTAGAAGAGTGGGTCTGTTACAGTCCTTTCTGTGTCATAAGAGAATTTTGTGCACTTTGTCTGGCACCATCATGGTCTTTAGTATCTAAAATAGATATTTGGAGTTGTGAAGCTTAACCAAACTCAGAAATTGCTGCTTACCAGTTAAATTATGGGACTACATAAGGGCTAGTAGCCTGGTACCTCATAATTTGCAAATTCCTTAATTCCTTCAAAAGCAATAAACTGGATGTTGAACAAAAGCATTTGGGGTTTCTTTGGTGTGGGATTTTTTTGTTGTTGTTTTGTTTTGGGTTTTTTTTGCCACCCACCTTAGCTTAGTAGACAAGTTTAGATGTTGGTCATGTAATCTCAGTTTTCAGCCTTTATGCTCCTTTTCATGTTCCACTTCCTCAAAGCAGTAATCACAGTGGTGCCCTTTTGGCATGCGCTACTCCTGCCAGCTCCAGAGCAACCAGCCTGCTCTGTGAACTAAGAGGGAGTGCTATTCCCATAGACCATTCATGGGTACAAAGGTGCAGTGTCTCCTTGTCTTCCATCTCTTCCTGTTTCCCAAAGATATGTATGGCTTTTCTTATGTATATTGCCAGTTTTACTACCAATCATTTCTATTTCAGTATTGATGTATGGAAGATGATAACATCCAAAACATTGCTGCAGTAGGGAACTACTACTATGAGATGATGCTGACAACAAACACCATTAGCCATATTAATTTCTTCTCTTTTAATAGCTGGGAAAAAAACATGGGGAATTAGTGAGCAACAAAGCCTCCATTTTAATTTGAAAAAAGGAAATAGAGTATGATTCACTCTAAAACCGTACGCTCCAAAGGAGGAAGATTTAAATTATTAACAACATAGCTAAACATGATGGGTGCTGACACCTTCATCTCTTATTTTTACTGTATTTTTACTGCCATGGATTTTCTTCACATGCAGTGAGAGAATTTACACTACAGGAAGTGTTAATGGTTTCACGCTTCCTACCCATTTTTAGCTGCCTAATTTATGGAAAGCCATTACTAGGTGAGTCACTGCTTTCACAGGATTAGTGTGACTGCGATAGAGCTTTGGGTGTTTCTTTAATTTCCATATTTGCTTGAAAGGAGCAACAGAACCACATTAAAACTGTTAGTGTTTGCTATTACAGTTGAGTTCAGAGTCTCTGCTCTACTTGATCATGTACAAATATTGTAAGAGATGCTCCTTGTCCCTGTAAGCTAACAAGCTAAACAAACAAGAAAGATAGAGGCTTGGCTCTATTATGGATGCCATGAATCGGGGTGTCTTGTTCAAAAATTGTGCCTAATTGGATGGGAATTAAATGTTTGCAAAGATTACAAACAGAAACAGTACTAGGAGTCTCACTGTAAAGAACTGTTTATCCTGCACTGACTATTGCAGAAGCACGTTTACCCTCTTGATATTAAGAGGTTTTGGTTAGACATTCAGAAGTTACAAAAAACAACAGCCAAGCCTGAGGGTCAGGGTTTACCCCTAATAGTAAATGAAACATGGGTTGAAATACATTTGGGCTGTCTGTATCGTGACTGTAGGAGAAGTAATGTAGTGTGTAGAACACTCAAGCACTGAATAAGGTCTAGATTTCATAGTCAAGACACTCTGCAAGAAATAATTCAAAAAGATTTGTTCAGTGTAGGGAACAGTCTCCAGCGGGTGGTAACAGATAAAACTTAAAGGGAATTTTGAATTCATTTTTTTGAAACTAATTTACCCTTCCATGAATCTGTTAGCACATCACAAAAGGCATGTATTAGCTATTATGAGTTTTTCACCCAATTAGAAGCTCATAAACAAATACATAGGTTTTTTACACTACAGGTTTTCTGTACAGGTCTACCTCCATGGGCTGTTTGTTTCAGTTATATGTAGGTTTCTTAATCAAGGTCCCATATCTCACTGCGCAACACACCAGACAGTACAACTTTCCATCCGTGGCTTTGGCATTTGCCTTGCTGGGAAGTTTATCATTAAAAAATATTTTAAATTTTATTCTGACCTTAAATCAATGCAAGCATTTGTGGTGGATGAGGTTTTTTTGTACTTTCAAAGCACCCTACGTTTTTTATGTTCTTACTTCATTCAGGGCAGTTGAGTGACTGAACACAGAAGAAAAGCCATCATGTCCTTTGAAAGCTGAACAATTACCTCCTCTTTTTTTTTTAAACACCACTTCTATGTTAAATGAGCAGTATCTTGCTGTACTGAAGAGCCACTACCATGACCGATGCGTAACTTGTGTCTGAATAACAGTAGCAAAGGCAGAGGCTAAAAAGAAGGATCTACATGCAAGGCTTCTAAATGCTTCTGGCTTTGGCCTGCTTTTCCAAGGAAATGCAGTTTGTGTGGGGCCTCTGTTTTGTTCTGCTAAACTTGAGTGGTGAAGACTCATAAATTCCTAAAAGCTGTTGGGAAATCAGTGGCTAGGTAGAGATGAGGCCTGAATTGTTAGCTGAGGAAAAGTCAGTAAGAGCTCAGGAGCTATTGGTTCCTATGGTTGGCTGTATGCAGGGATGGTCTGGACCTCACAACACCAGCAAGTGTTCTGACGCTCTCTAGAAGGGGAAAGGGTGGACAAGAGCCAGTGGATGTGGCAGGAACTGGAAGTATTACAAGTTAATAAGTCTTGCAAGATGGTAAGGTAGGTAAGCTAGAGGTATTTTGGTGACTGAAGAGTGATGTGGCAATTTTGGATATGAAGCACGGCTTTATTAGTTTGGTTCCTCGCAGAACAGCTCATACACAGAATCACAAGGTTGGAAAAGACCTTTAAGATCATCGAGTCCAACCGTTCCTGTCCTACGCTAAGCCATATGCCTAAGTGCCTGAATAGAATGAAATGGACAAAGGAGATTCTTCAGAGCTGCAGATAAACCAGTTAATTTCTCTGCTCTTTATCTAAGGTCTTTCAAAGCACAAAAAGAGTTGTTAGGTGCTTGAAGCCTCTTCTTCAGTCTCCTCACTGCAAACCTACTGAAAACCCAATCTGTTGATTGCTTCATTTCACCTTTTGCATTTTGAACAACTGTCAATCATGTATAAAGAAACTGGTCAGTAATGTTGTAGATTTATTTTCCTTGGGATTTGAACTGCAGGAAGGTATTTATTGCATCTGGGTTGTTGGTTTAGTTTTTTGGGTTTTTTTTTTCATAATAGAGTATGCAAAGGTACTTTTGAATGAATGACATAACCGAAGGAATAAATGGAGTCATTCTGAATATTGCTGGTGTTTTAGCCCAGTAGAAGGAATAAGACTCAGTCTTGGTATTAATAAAAACTCAGTGGGGATGCTAACCACAGAAAAAGCAGAAATTGTATACAAAGTGACGAGGTACAATAATATACCATGAGTGTTTGTTCTATAAATATATAAGCAAACCAACCAGTGGATTATTTGTCCTGCTTTGATGCATTTAGTTTCTAAGCAAACTAATGTACAAATGATAAAAATAAATCAAGCCATTACTAATACACTAGCACACTTACTGAAATCTGTGTTTCATTCTGTGGTGTGTACCAATACTTATCTTCAAAGTAATAACTGGCAAGTCAATAAAAGCAAGAAGTAGCAGACCCAGACCTGCCTCTTCTTTCTTTTGTTTGACTCAGTACATTCTTACAAGGTTAGATGTTCTGGAAAGTGTCTGTGTTTAATGGATACAGTCAGAATAGTTTAATGCCTACTTTATTTGCTGCTTCTTATAACTGAATCAAGAAAAAATGTTCTTTCCTTTCGGACATTGACAATTGTCTCCAACTGCACCACAGGACATCTAAAATGGTAAGATGGAGCTATACCCTACTATTAAAAGGCCCTGGGACATTGCCTGATATGTTATGGAGTTTTGACAGTAGTATTTTACTGTAATTGCTTTCTTAAGATGATGACAGAGCGCTGCAATTGCTGTCATTTTTTTCAGTACGAGTTAAACCAAATATGTGTGATTCAAGCATATTCACTTGACAGAATGCTCTGAATTTACATGATTAGAAAGCTCTTCAGATTAAATGCAATTCATCAAGGCATTTTTCCCAAGTACAATACCTGTGTCAGATTGGCCACTTTTCCTTTCCGATGGTAGGAGAATAATCTTACTGAATTCAAGAAAAATCTCTCAACTACCTGCCCATGCCATCAGACAGGTAGGTAAATAATGTCTTTAATTAGTTCCAGATGTAAAACCCCATGTACAAGATCGAAGACTGACTTGAAGTTCATTTTTTGGAGGGGGTTTAAGTACAAAGTGGTACTCCAGACTTCTGAAAAAGGGGCTTTTTTCAGAAAATCAGCCCCTTTAAATCTATTGAATCTCATGAAACTTTAGTCAAAATCTTGAAAAGAAAAAATGCTTACCAAAGAGTATTAAAAGGATCTTTATCGTTGCAGTATCGTTCAGGAAGATTCTATGTAGAAGTATTCAGCAGGTTCTCTGGAATGTTGCCATAAAACATAGTTTTGTGGTCTCTAGTTATCAATAGTCACTTACAAACTGTACTCTTATGCTAGTGTCAAGCTCCTTGCAGAAGTCGTGGCATTAATCCACATATGCACACTATATACCATGACTGTGAGTGAACACATGAATGCAACACAATTGTTGCAACTGGTAAGAACTTACATTTATTTTAAAAAACCTGTGTTACTATTAAATAACTCAGATGTTTTGATATTTTTGAGGTCCTGATTCTGCAGGAAACTTACTGGAGAGAAACTATGAATTTGGTACAGCTTTATCTAGAGAAGATTATAGCAGAACACAAGAGTGGAGTTAAAAACTAGACAGGTGCTCCTTTAATAAAGCAGTTGGATCATCTCTCTTCTGTTGTGTTTATTTTCCCATGTGAGCATGAAGAAAAAAATAAACCTTTAATTATGCTTGGCTGGATGAGTGTTGGTGAGATCATGATGATTACTGGTTCATTATTTGAAACTGTATGTTGTTCTTTGGACTCATGAAAGACTTAAGAATCTCTGTTAGTGTTTAGTGACTCTGTATAAAGAGTACATGAGCAAAAAAAAGAGCAGAGAAAAAACCCTTTAAAATCAGTAACATTCCAGAAGATGAGATTCAGAAAAATCCATTTTCTTAAAGTGACTGATTGCATTTTACTTACTTGGATAACTTGGATATAGCAATTTGGTGAGATTAGCATAATCAACAAACATATCTATACTTCATAATAAATTTAATTTAGTATTTATTGATCAAAATGGAATTAATTCAAACAGTGATTTGTTTGTTTTCAAATGTAATGCAGGTTGAAACGCAAATTAAGGCCAAGATGCTGTTAAACTCTTCTTGTATTGTGTAGCTATGTTGGTTTCACAGTTTACTTTTTGTAAGCCATTGCAAGTGTGTTTGAATTACAGCAAGGACTGCTTTGTTGATGTTTAAGATTTAAATTTGGAATCTAACCTTCATTTAATCATTTGAATTGATAACTCACTAATGTCAGAGCATTATGTTTTTGTTTGCTAGGTTGGAGAATAATCTAATGTTAAGCATCTTCTCCCTGAGCTCTGAAGGTTACTGTTTTTGAGGTTTTGAGATACAGGCACATGTATGTATTCATGCATATGTATGTGTGTGTGTGTGTGTGGAATTACTTCAGTGTCTTTTAAACAACCTGCATAACAAAGTCTTGCTCTAGTAACTTCTATGATTTTGAAGTGAAGGAATACTTCGCAGTTTATTATTTCTTTGACTTTTCAATTTGGAATTGCCTATGAGAAGTCTGAGCATCTAGCAGTCTTTTTTGAAAAATAATTTGAAAGCGATGTCTGAGAATTGTTATTCAGTGGATTATGCACAAGCAGTCAGTTGTTTTTACTTGAACTCTGATGGAAAAAGCTGAAATGGTGTCAGTTCATTTTGGCTGGATTAATTCTGTCATTTTCTTCTCAATTTGAACATCAGAATCAGGCTTCTAAATTGGTTGTCCCAATAACATTGTAGTTTATCTTTCTGATATTTGTCTTGACTCATTTAAATATTCACAGACAGCAGGTGCTGCAAATGTTAATGTTTTTATAAAGTATATTATTAACTTTTTTTAAGGAAGTAAGCCAACACTAAACTGAATCAACCTGGTTTTAAAGAGAACAGGCAATGAGAGAACTCTGCTTTGATTTGAACAGGTCCCTTCACAGGTTAAAATTTACTTTGCAAAAAATCCTCAGTGTGATTTCTACCAAACTTAGCAAGGAAAATTATTTCTGTTCATTTCCTGTCCTGCATTGCTCCATAGATATTCAGCCACTCTAGGACTTCATGGATAAAATTATGAGTTTGCTGATAAGGTTTTCATGCAGGCATCATGATCCTCCACATTCACAAGTCTTCCTTTTCTAAATGTTCTGGTTTGTCAGCTGATTCACGGTTGAGGGACCTATGCTAGAGGTGTGCTTTGGCCAGTCTTCACTTAGAGGTGCTAAGACTAAATATTGCAAAGCATACCTGAAGGGATCAATGGCTCTGTCTGGTGCCCCAGGAGCTTTGTTTTAGTTAACAGTGCTAAATGAACCATCAAAGTGTCTGATACAAATATCACTGAAGAAAAATCCAGACAAGGCTGAGGCAGACAAACCTGTTTCAGATCTGAAGAAATCAGTCCTGCCTGGAGATAAGGGAATGATCGAGATGAAGTCCTGAGGGTTTTTCAAGATAAATTTTCTGGTTTCCATTATTCTGTTAGGAAAAAATCAGAACAAACAATCAGAAAAAAACCCCAACAAAAAAACCCTCAGTCAAAAGGATGTCTCCTGCCAGAAACATTCCCAATTTGTTCCCAATGCAAGTAACAGATTTTGATGTAACTGACCTCGCATGCTTTTGTCCCACTGTCTTTTTTTCTTAGTTCCCAAAATTTTTAATGTCAGTCCAAAATCTGAGAATTTCATACTGCCATCTAAATGAAATCTAATTTCATTATTGGTCAGTTAACTTTAAGGGAATGCCTTATTGGTACGGAATGCTTAATGTCGTATGTCAATTGTGCATCTAACACATAGCAGCTTTCTTTCTAGGCTAACACATCTGTCTGTGAGAATTGTAAGGCATGACTTATAACTGTATCCTTTTAAAGCACTTACAATTTATTAAGTTTTGTGGCATTCAGTGACCATGTTGGTTATCTGGATGCACAATGATTGTGGGGCTTGTATTGTCAGGTCACTAATCTCCATCCTGCACTCAGCCTATCAGCCACATGAGAATGACTCATTCTCTGCAAACCTCTTGTTGCTCAGTAGCTGTTTGTAATGAGAAAGGGAGTTGGAAAAGTCGTGGTAAGAGGAAAAGGGCTGGGAGGTAGAGTGTTCCTGGCTGCCTAAAAGGAACTTGTAAATGAGGGTATTATTTGACCTTCTAATCCGTGAGGAATTTTTCTGTTTCCTCACAGATGCAAGGTACACGAATTTATATGCTCTGCCCCTCTATTCTCTGTGCTATCCAGGAAAGTTAGTCATGCTTGTGGGCCTTTATTGCCTGTATTTATTTATTTGCCTACCACCATGGTACCACTTTCTCTTTTAATAGTATTGGTTACCTAGGGAACTGGTTAGAGCCCTGCACATTTCTCCCTCCCTTTGGTGCATCAGGATGCTCCCATATGCCATACATAAGGTTCTCAATAGTGTTTGAAGAACTGCATGTTGGAAACCTGCTGTTCAAGGTGTGTATTACAGCACTGGCCTCAAATCAAAAAGGACACAGGACCCAAAGGTTAATTAAAAAAAAAAAAAAGTAACAGCTCTACCAGTGCATTAAATCTTGCTGTATGTAGGCTGAATGTGTTGCATTTCATTCCCAGTGTTTAGTTGGGATATCTGTAGAAAGTTGTTTAGCTTTTTTATAGAAACAAACTACACAGATAACTTTTCCTTCTAAAGTATGTCCTAATAGCAGGAGGTAATACTTCGCCCTTCAAGGGATGTAACACAGATGGAATGACTGAAAGCTTGAAGCATAGCTTTGAGGGCAGAAAATGTTAGCTATGGGAATGCTTCAGTGATCTTTTTCTTTGTTAATAATATAAACAGGACTTTATGGCTGATTGGAAATGGATTGCTTTGTCCCAAATATGATTCTCACCAACTTCTTCTCACTTGAATCACATATGGACAGTTCAAATTGTGATTTAAGTCTTTAAAGCTTAACAGGTTTAAAACTCAAACACTTCTCCTCAGTCCCACTGACCTTTTTGAAAATAAAAATGATGAGGAACAAGTGGTTACTTTTGAAGTGTTGTTAGAATAATTAATTTCCAAGGTTCAGATGAATGCTAAGCAAAACAGCAACACTCATTCATCAGACATGGAGCAGAGCTTCCATTTACCTACAGAACCCCAAGGGCTGCTTATAATGATGCAACTCACAACTGATTTTCAGCAGTGTCTAAGCATTTTAAGAAATACTGAAAGACAGTCTCTTGAGTGCAACAAGACTAAAAGATAAAACCAAGATAAGCTGGTCCTTACTGAATTAATAGGAGTTTATGTATTTATTTGGGGAAAAAGCATTCAGTTTCTGGACTGTAACAATTTCCATATATGCAGCTAATTTAAATATTTTAACTAAATTAGAAAATCAGATGCCATATCTCAGCCTCAGCATTAATCCACAGAGTATGTCTACAAGCTTCTGAAATCACAGTAGGTGTTCTGGAAACATGATTTAAACACAGGTCTTTGTGTAAAGCAAAGATGGTAATTAAATATCAGAGTTTAGAGAGAAAGACAAATGGTAAAACAAAGATTGGAGCATAGTCTAAGGGGAAACTATGAAGCTTTCAGTGATCTCATGAGGATGGGAGTCTGAAGAGTTTAGGAGATCGTTGTGATGAAAAACCTTATTTTATACATTTAAAGTGCTCAAAACATGTTTCAATATGGATCATGTAATTTTCCACTAGGCAGTAGTTAATGAATTTATATTAGATAGTCAAAAGATTTATTTGGTGGAGCAGTCTTAGGCATCTTCTTTAAGAGATCTTTAAAACTCTGGTTCTGTTCTATTCAAAATGTTCTGAGGTTCTGGTTTTCTTCTTTCAACGAGAATTTGAAATGGGAAGTTTCTTTTTATTGCTTTAATATGTTTGGTCAAATGGAATCTAGTTTCAGTAATTGATGGATCTTGAAACTGTGGAGAAAAAACATTGCATATGAATCATAACACTGAGAAGGTGGAGCACCTGTGATAAGAACATGGTCACTTGCACATGTGTTTCATGGCAGTTCTTCAAGTACTGAACATGACATTTTGAGAGAAATAAGGAAGAAAAAATGCCTTCATATACAGATACTTTTGCTATTCTCTCAACACTTGCACATACTGTGTGACTACTGTTTAAGTAATGAATAGGTGGGATACAATGTTCACTGTAGTTCTCTTGGGTAAGTAGTTAGTGAAGATTTAAGCTTAATAAACATCCTGATAATTGAGCTTTAATATAAGTAAGGATGGTAATTACATTATAAAGTTCAGATGTGATGAAATCACCACTGAATAGATGTCTATAGCTAGGCTTCAGAAACATTTTCCCACTAATGGCAGTGTGAGTTTCTTTCAATTTTTTGTTGTTGCTGGGTTTTTTTAATTAAATAAAAAAAAAAGAAAAGAAAAAAAGAGGAATGTTAATAGTCAATTTCCTTCCAAAATGTGACATGAATGCTGGGAAGTGATTTACAGTGAAATGGAAAGCCCCCAAGCCTCCAAAGTTTTAATTTGGGTCTCTCGAAAGACAGGCATAGAAACCATCCTTGATTCAAAAAATATTTTTTAAAGTAGTGAAAGCATATCAATCCTACCATTCCTTTGAGAGATTTCCTTGCTCCTCTGTATCAAAGTCAACTTTTAACCGACTGCAACCAGCAAGAAATTGCAGCAGTTTCTTTTGCTCCAGTAGGTGAGTCAGTGAGGAGGGGATGGCTGAGTCAAACCCTACCCCAATCCTTCCCTCCCACTCCCTGCCCAGCTGCTGCCTGTTTACTCCCTTGGGTACAGCCCATGATCTTGGAAGCTTACAGAAAGTTAGAAACAGTGGATGCTCTTCCTCCTCTGCATGAGAACACAGGTGAAGTCTAAACATAATGTAACATGTCAGCATGAACTTCAAGTATGTCAGCTTGCATTCAGAAATAGAACTTGAGACTTTGCTTAAAGCTGATCATTTCCACTAAACTGTGTCCACAGTGGTTGCTCTAAATGTTGAAAATAGAGGTTTGTGAATCTGGAGTATCTGGCAGACCAGGATGTTTAACATCATTGGCCTGTTGAAATGTACTCTGGCTTTAGAGTCCTGAATTTTTGGGACATTTCTCTAGCAATGTATTTGGCATGTATGTATTTCCCCTATAGCTTCCAAGGCAGATAGTGTTGCTTCTTTTTCTTCCAGTATGGAGAGGAACATGAAAGCAATGAAACTGACTGCATTTTCAGTGTATTTATTGCTTTATTCTTGATTTATTTCAAACATATCTCACTAAGGGACTGAGTGAAGCTTTGTTCTGTTAGGCTTCCTCTCTCCCACAACCTGGTATGCTTTGGTTATTTTCTGCTTTAATCCAGTGTTGTTTCAGTTTGCAACCAGTATTCTCTTTCCTTAATTTCAGATCAGTATCTTAGCACAAGAGAAATAAAGGCTTTGTGTTATCCAGCATTTGATTTCTCTGTTGAATTGCTTCTTCGGTGTTTTGGTTTGGGTTATTTTAATAGTTTGTGTGTGTGATGCTCTGTAAGAGCACACTCCTATTTATAAATTAAAATTCCTTTCATAAAGTTTTCTAGGGTGAAAAGTGCAACTCTTCCTGTAACGGTCAGTCTTTGTGTTATTTTTCCAGTACGAAAGCAGTGTGCGAGACAGAGCTTGCACTCTAACCAGAGAGGTGCTGCTAGCACTGCACCTTGCAGGGGCAAGAGCAGGGATGGACTTGAAGACCACATCAGCTCAAATGGGATGGATTAAGGTGAAAATGTGTGGGGCTGATGGAGCATAAGGGATGACTTTTAAACAACATTCTGGTATTTTTTTGTAATGGTATATTCATTTATCTACATCTCTGAGTCTGTGTGAAACTGGCAACCCATGCTGAGCACCAGGTTTAATCTATATTCAGCTAACTTGAAATAGTAACAATATTGTGACAGAATCAGATAACAGATCTATGTGCCAATTTTATTGCCCTTAGTCCACATCATAACCCACACGCTCAAGGTTAGCAGATTGAGAAACTTAAAAGACAAAACCAAACAGAAAACCCCAAACCAGCTTGCATTCTTTCAGCTAATGAAGAAAAATTAATATAAGAGCCCGAAACCTGCTCTTCAGATTCTGAAATGTGAACAATCTGGAAGAAGTAATAGCAGGTACAGTCAATACTACCTAGGAACTAGAGATAATATTTCCTTTTAAAAACTGACTTTTAGTGCAATACCATGTTTTGGTATTTTTCTGTGTAGACATTGCACTGAAAACAACTTTTAGCTATCAACTATCGTGAATATTTCACATGATGGATTTTCCATATTTTCTTACTAATCTCTATTCAAAAGCAGCCTGATGCAAATTAAGAATTTAAACAAATTTTATAAACAATAAATTGCATTTCTTTTCCCCAATATAATATTAATGTCAATATAAATACTAAGAGTAAGTTTTTGCAACTGCTTACACTGTATTTGTTTTCATTCTCTAGTTAAAAGAAATCTCATTTAGTACAAAGATTATATCAAAATTATATATAAAGGTTAGTATAAAGTTAGTTTCAAATCAGCAAATAATGAGAATCAACCCTTCTCTAAGGAGAAAAAAAAAAGTAGTCTGAGAAAATCACCTCAAAAGGAGATGTTTAGTTATTTCTATTCTATGTATTTAAATTTATAGATTTGCAGTCCTTGTAGCTGTGAAAACCAGATGTAGTTTGATCAGAGGTTACCTGTAGGTGTAGCTATTCTAATGTAGGGGTTTGTGAGGAGCAAAGTGCCCTGCTGATCTGAGCAGGGCAGCAGAGACTACTGGCTCCAGTGTGCCTTGCTGGCAGCAGGCGAGCAGAGGTGCCAGTGCAGCAAGGTGTAGTGGAGCTGCCCCACTAGCTAATGAGTTCCATCAGGTGCTTGGTAATATGGGGCTCTTCCGTCCCTCTCTTCCCACAGAGACCCCATTTGCTTCTCTGCTCCTCTGGAAAGAGATGGGGAACCCTCATAACTGCCACTGCTGTTGGAGCTGCGAGTGCTATGGTGTAAAAATTAAACTCCCTATCACAGCGTGTTACAGCTCAGGTTTGGTTGCTCTAGTCTGGGTCAACACAGTTCCTAAATGTGGTTTAAGTATCAGACTGAGTGCTTTTAAGTGGATTAGGTTACTGGTTACAATGGTGACTGTGTACTTGGTTGTCTGCTTCATTAGTTCCATACATTTTTGTTAAACCTTTCTTTTGTCCAGTTAAATGTGCAGATGAGTCTGGTCAACTGTGATCTAAAGACATGGTAGAATTTGCCTGTATGTGCAGGTGCTTTTTTGGGCAGGTCATCGCTTAATGAGAATGTGTTAGACAGTTGGTTTCTATGGGATATTTCTGATGTTTTAATTTGTGAACATAAAATGTGTGCACTAACACCCTGAGTCATATAACCCTTAATCATCCTTCAAGCAAATCCACAGACTGCTCTGCAAAGCGTGGTCAGTGGTTAACACATGAATCAATAACCTTGCATTGTGTTGGCTTTATCTTAAGCTACAGCCTTTGCAAGAGATGACAGCAAGGGGGGAAAAGGATCTAAAATAAAATCTGTTGTGTTGATATTTCAGAAAAGGAATCCTGCCTTGTGTTACTTTTCTGACTAACAAACCCGCCTGAGTCACCACAACTGGTTGTTGGGAAGACTACAATCTGGAGAAATTATGGAAATAATGTAACTGGCAAATTCTTCTGTTTGTCACAAAGATTATTTGGCTGAAGTAATTGGCTTAATTTAGAATTGAGGTGCTTTGGGCCTCATAAGTAATACTCATTTGGCTTGAACAGAAGATATTGGAGAAGATAAATCAGTCAGTCATTACTAGCAGAACAGGTGATGATCGAATTAAAGATGATGTCTTAAGGTTCCTCTATTTTTTCCTCTGTGTGCATATTTAGCGCAGCAGATGGTCAATGCAGTCATAATAAACTGGTGGGAATATTTAATTAAATGTAGGGTATTATTCTTTGGCTGATGATCAAAGTAAATATTTTGTAATAAGGGAGAGTCCTTGTAGAATATTGCCGGTACTACATGAAAATCACATTTGGGAACAGAAATGTGTTCAAAGTAGGACTTTCTTCACAAAGTGAAGATATTGCAAATGCTAATTCTTTTTATATGTGGTGGGTTTTTTCCTACCAGCAAGTCAGTATTACTCATTACTATCTGATTATTACAAATAGCACAAGAAATAAGTTTTAAATTGGTAGTCACAGAGTGGAATGAGTTTAAGTTAAATTCTGTAGCTGTTTAATTGCGACTAGTCACATTTTTACTAACTACTGAAGGGTTCAGATAGAACATTGAAAATCAGTTATGATCAACACCTCTGTTAAAGCAGTGATGGTTCCCTGGTAGAGGAGTAAGCCTGTTTGCTCTTATTGGGAGTTAATTCTGCTCCCTCTGTGAAATCTCAGAGGACTGAAAACATCTTTCCACTGTCAGAAAATCCCTCCACCCCTGTATATGCAAATGTCCACCAGCCCAGCAGTGATACTCCTCTGTCAATAACCTAATTATCTTTTCACCCTAACCACTTTTATAACATCATGGCTTTCTTTAATCCCATAGAGCAGCTTTTTTTTTCCCCTGTGAAAGAGAGATTAGTAGGATGAAAACAAGGATAAACTTTGCCTGTTAAAATAGACTAGTTAATAACTGGAGGGAGTGGTGGGGGAGGGAAGGTCAGCTAGAAATCTGAAATACATACAGTTAGAGGGCCACCGAGCTGAAAAGCAAATTGTCTTACTGAGTGCATCTATCTCAGAACTGGTAAATCATGCTATCCAGCCAGGGTTTTCTTTTGAAGAATCCCCTCATCGCAGAGAACATCGTTATCTACTTGTAAGAAGGCTGAGAACCTAATTCTGACGGACACTTAGTTTTACGGGGGCATTAGAAGTACGTTGTCTCCTCTCTGAACCTCTCCTGACAGAATTAGTGTGTGGTTTTGAAAGAGTAACAGGACCTGCCATTTGATGCTACCCCATTTCGCTATAGGAAAAGCAAAAATGTGGGCAGGAAGCACTGGGATGGATAGCTAATGTCTCTTGATTTCAAAACCATTTCAACTGGACAAACCCATGATTGTCCACACCTAACTGTACTACTGTTAAATTTGTAGAGTTAAGCGCACAAGTCTGGAAGGCCCAGAACGTTAGGGAGCTTTGATATCAAAGGTACCCATTTCCCTGAGAGATGGCATGTAGACAGGCTAGCACAGAATTTTAGTCTGCCTCTTTGGTTAGCCTGGATTTTGATAGCAATGTATGAACTGCACATAGCCAAACTGATGAAGAAAGCTTTTGTACTAGTGTTGGCTAAACTTACCAACTGCAGAAACAAAACCCAGTGTGATAGAATCTGATTAATAGAAAATTGGGAACTACCAAATCCCTCCAGAAAGCAGACAACTTTAGTATTACCAGTAAAAGTCCCTCTTTGCAAATTAGCAGTGGAAAAATTGTTTTAGCTGTGACTGCAAAGGAATAAACAAAGCAAGTTCAAAACTAACAGCCAGCCCCAGTGCTATAGAGCTTTATTTCCTTAGAGATCCTTCCTACCTCAAAGCTTTCTGATGCATCCAAATTCACAGATGAACACTCTCAGCACAAGGGACAATGTGAGAGTGCTTTGTTTCTACAGTTACTGTTAGGTCCAGGATCTTCACTGACATCTGTAGTCAATAAAATAGTGTATGAATATGCATTTCTACTGAATTTAATAATTGTTTTAGAGTTAAATCTCAAGAGTGCAGAGCTACAGAAGTGTTCTGATTTATTTTACAGTTAAAAAAAGGGGGGGAGGGGTTTGTTTGTTTGTTTGTGTTTTGGGCTTTTAAAGTTGTTTGGTGGTTTTTTTAAATGCCTTTGGAACCACAGACTGTCAAACCCCAGTTAAGTGGTCAAGCCCAGATGGGTAGATGCCTTTTGGAGGGGTCCAAATGGAAGAACAGTGTCTTAAATATAGACGTTTGGCTAGAACAGTAAACATTTACTACAGAAATACTGTACCTGGACAGTAGAAAAATTAAGAAGAGAGGCAGTCCAATGTTATGTTTAGTTTGAACAAAAGGGAAAGGGTTTGAGGAAAGATGAGTCAAACTGGGATTCATAGAAAATTGCCTCCTTTGTTTCACTTTTTATAATGATCATTAGTCAAATCTGCTGCTGCATTGATGCACTTTCACTGCCCCCTCTCCTGAGCTTTGCCAGCTGACACCAGCTAAAGCTGTCTGATGTAATTCTCACTTTGTGCAGTAACCTTTACTGTGTGTGTCTCTCCCTATTGAAGTCTAAGGGGTAGGAAATAATTCCTTAAATTAGAAACAGGATGTGAGTTTTGGTTGGAGTCAGTAGATGCAGAAGAGGGGAGCAGAAGCATGGCAATAAAGAGGCCTGGGCTGCTTTGCCACAGGCTTCTTGTGTCACTAAGTGACTTAATCTCCCTATACCTGTTTCCCAGCCATATGCAGGGGTAATAGCTTTTCTTTAGCTTATTGCAGTGTTGTTAGGATAAAGACTTTGAAGGGATTAGGTCCAGTAGCTGGAGGCTTTAAAACCACTTCGAATGGATAAAACAAGTTGCTGAAAATGGCTATTGAGGTCCTAATGTAAACTGTACCAAAGTCACATTGGTGGCCTCTTATCCTCTTGGTATTCACTTTATGCATCTCCCTTCCCTATCCTGACATCTCCCTTCCCTAGTGTCATTAATAAAAAATTTGTCCTACATAGCTCACATATATGAACAAAAATGGAATTATGTGTGAGGTGGCTTCTCAAAAATGTTAGTTACACAGTCATGCTTAATGTTCTTTCAGCCAGCGTTGAAATGGAAAACAGTAACACTGGATATCTCCAGTTCCCTCTTAATTAGAGCTGCAGCTCCCTTTAATGGTCAGAGATAAGTAGTAAATTGCTTCCAAAATAATCAGGTGAGATGAGAAATCTCTTAGTCATGATTTTGACCTACCAGGCCCAGGAAGTAACTGAAGAACTGAGGCTGTCTTGAGTCAGCTGAGACTGTTTTACTGAATCACTAGGACAGTCCTCAAATGTTTCCTCATAAGTGGCTGCATATATACACACAGATGCAGCACCTGCTTTCAAGCAGTCAGATTGCTCATGTGCTAACTGAAGCAAAATCTGGCATGGTGAGGGGGGTGTGAGGATATAACTAATGTTATATAAAGGACAACCCAACTGCCGAAGCTCTAAGCATGTGGTACTGTTGTCCTGGAGTAGGTGTACTCGTCACACTCGCAGAGTGTACCCCAGTGCTCTGACATCGCAGACTAGTTGCCAGTTAAGTGTATTTGCTAGGGAGTTCTACCCTTTTTCATCAACAATAATAGAACTTTGTTCCCCTTTCAATTTTAGTTTGATCTTTTCTTGGGAGTGACGATTCTCAAAGTCAGTGGTAACTTTTTTCCTTTTCCTAAACACCCCTCCCCCAAAACACAGGTCTGATGGTGAAGAACCCAGTGATGGAACTTTTATAGGAATTATTGCAGTCTTTTGTAGTTCACAAGAATCATGCCAAGCCATTAGAAATTGGACTTTAAAATTGTGATGCTTCATGTATTTCAAAAGAAAGCCTCTCTAACATAGTGCTAATGTTTTGCAGAAATGTCTCCGAATAATGCTTCTAAGAACTGGCAAGCTGATGCGAGCCAGTGCAGAGGCAATAACAGAATCACGTTAAATGGAGGCTGGACTTTTTTCCTAGCATTTTTGCACTAAGATATCCCAGAGAATATTGGTGCTTTCTAGTGATGCAGGCCTTCAACTCCCTTCTTCACTAGAAAGGTTAGGTTCAAAGCTGAACTCTTAACAGATGATTAGTGGGGCTGGAGCCACATTAGCTCACAGAGGTACTGGTTTCTACTGCTGCCCATCTGGGATGGTTTCTATAGAGCTTTGAACACTGTTAGGGCTGAGCCAGAATCATGGAGACCCCTCTGTCCTGTTCTGAAGTGCTGGGAGGAGGAGAAGTGATGCAGGTATCTTTGTGGGTTTTTTGTCTATTTTGGATACTACGTGCTGCCTAATGTTGAGAGAGGGCTCATGCCTTGTTAACCTGTAAGATCTGCTGGTGGTGTTAAATCCCCATGCTTAAGGGCTCACTTCTTAGAGCCTGTCTGGGAACCTGTATTGTCCTCTCTGGAGTGGGGGCTGCATCTCTTCTGGTGAGCACTTTGCTTGTGGCAGTTCTTTACTCTGACCCGCAAGGTCGTGAGCGAGGCTGCTGCTTGCAATGTGTAAGGAGAGTTCAACTCCAGAGACAAAAGGTTTGGAAACAGTAGCTCTTCACTGCAGGCAGCACCCAGCTCTGGTTACTCTTGTATTAGATTTTATGTATTTAATTAAGATGGATATGTTAATTACAAGCTTGCTGTACCTTAGCATAAAGATTGCCATCTCTCTTCGGTAGTTACAGTAACTTCTGCTAGACGGTCAGGGCAGCTGTAAAAACACCCATTCTTCCCATCCATTCCTCCCTTACCCAGGGAGCAGGGAAGCTCCAGGGCATACAGCTGAAAGCAGATTAAATGGCAGCAAGGATGCTGGAAGAGAACAAACTGGGAAGTGTCTATGCCACGTCATTTTAAGGACAGCTTGGGAAGTGTAAAAAAAGATGGAAAATACTGGGTAGAAAAGGTGTATTTCAGAACACTGAACTTTCAGTTATCACACAGCTTTGACCAGGAACAGCACTGTACATGTAAGCTCTGCTGCTAGAGAAAACATGTGGCTGGGTAAAAGCAGTTCTCACACGCTTCTCTTCTGCAGTCTCTGGGATGCTAAGTGTACAGAGGTCAAGAGGGGAGCTCTGTTAACATTTGTAGTAGGGAACAGTGTGACACAAAAAATTCTGCTTGTGTTGATTGAGAAAAAGCTTATTTATTTCCTTGCCTGCAAAGAAATTTCACAGTTTAAATTTTAGCTCTGTTGTTGTACCAGGAGCTCCCTTTGAAGTTGCTAATGCTCCAGGGAGATCTTGTTTTGCGTTAGTTGAGTCTGATATACATTATAGTCAGATTTTGATCCTTTGTGACAACATAAACTCAGAATAAATCTTGCTGGCATCCTGGCCCATGGCCCTTCAGTGGAGTAATTCCGTTGCAGGTGGCAGCAGCATCTGGTCTTTTATGTTTTTAATAGAGGCTGTGAGGTCCTCAAAGGATGAGCAATTTGTGTATGGCTCAAGTTCTTTTAACTAAAGCTTGATAATGACATTCTCACTCACAGTTAAAAAAAAAAAAGTGTAAGATACAGCAGTGCTCTGGGTCTGCAAACAGCTGCTTCATCACTGGGAGTCTGTGAAGGTCAGCATTATCTGCAGGGATCTCAGCCCACAGGCGATACTGTCAAACTGAATTTTGCAGCTTAAGGTACCTTTGGGGAACTAACTTTAGTGCCTCTGGGCATTTTGACAGTGTATTAATGGGACCATAATTCCAGCAGCATTAATCAGACCCCAGGATGTAAAAGGCAGTGATTCACAGAGAAACACTGTGTTCTCTCAGTCTGTCACTGTGGGAAGGCATTGGTAATGCATGAGTGGGATTTGTGATATTTTTCAGTTCACAAGCTTAGGGATTTCCTCTGCAGCTTCAGGAAGGGTTTTATTTCCCTGCAGGAAGAAGTGACAGGGGTCTCTTGAAAGGAAAGGTAAGGTGTCTCAGGTTAAAGTGTGCCTATGAAGAATGACTGGCAAAAATTGAGGGAACCTCTTCAGGCCAGGAGGGTGACTTGCTTGCACAAGCTCATGTACGAGACCAGATCTGCTGTTGGATTTTAAGGGACATTTGTTTTGTCTTTTGTTTTAAAACAAGCTGGGGAAAGCCTGTGTTGATGCTTAAGAAAAGAGCTGATGCAGAGGAGATCATGGCTCTGTTCACAGCACTGCTGCAAATATTCATCCAGGATCCATGGCAGACGTTCAAGCCTAGCTAGCTGCTCTGGTAGGGCATTTGGGGACCGTGAGTGGGGTGGTTAAGCACTGCTGAATGCCTGCGATGACGAACCCCATGCTGTTTTCAATTCTTACCCCCACTTCCTGTTTGCAAAGTTTAACCCCACTTCCTCCTCCATTCCTTTCTCCTCTCCTGTTGGTTAGCTTCCAAACACCGAGGAGCCCGTGGAGTGCATCATTCAGTACACTGAGGAGGAAGGCAGGATCACAGCCCTGGTTTATAAATCATCAACACAAAATAGCTGTAGCAGAGTTTGTTTCCTTAGTGGGACATCAGCTCTGCCCTTCTAGTCAGGCCTGTTATCAGTTTGGCCATTGGTCTATGTTAGGGTAAATAATCTGAAATGTTTGGTGTTGAAAAAGGTGGCAAAGGATGGGTGAAGTTTGATAAGGTCCTATCAAGAAATAATATGAAAATGATTTGCAGCATGGGAGGGAATGGGACACCCGGGTTGCGATCCAGGAATGGAAAATGGGAACTGTGCGACAAGAAAGTAACTTCTTTTAAGAGATAAGTACTTTTGATTTGTTCCAGAAAAGGAGTAGTGGACAAGTGAAGTTACTTTTTAAAATCTGATTTTGATCTAGGTCTGCTCCAGCTCCTACCCAAGGTCCCACCAGTTCTGGAGCTGCAGGGCCACCTCCTGCTACAAATGTGTCAAGCAACAAGCGGCTGCAGCAGACACAAGCCCGGGTGGATGAGGTACGTGGCTCTAAGGGATTTGTTGCTCACCACAAGGTACAGATGTGATTGATTTTTTTTTGTTTTATTTTATTTTATTTTTTACTTTATGACATTTTTCTCTCTAGTGATCCAGAAACTCCTGCTTGTCTGAAGACGGTGGATCTCAGAAATGAGGTTTAGCAAAGGATGGTATTTACGAGGAAGGAGATAGTACAAGAGAGATCTGAGTATGAACATTCTTCTACCAGTAACACTCCTGCAGAAGAAACATGGGCATTGGTGCCAATTCAGAAATTTATTGCAATCGATCAGGTTAGGAGGAAAGGACATAGTGGATCCAGCTCTTTTAATGTGTTCCTGCATTCCTAAAGGTTAGATGGACACTAATCTCACAGGCTGTTTCAGAGGGACAGCCACTGGTTATCACAGATAGATTCAAGCTATGTGAATTGTGCAGCTGAGGGCTGTGTTTATTCTCCAGAGCTCTACTGATTAATTATCACAATTTATCCTCAAAGAAAGACACCCAGACGTGATGTCATAACAGCATCTTCAACAAATCCCCACTTCTTTCGTTGATCTTGGAGGACCACGTGCCTGTTCCAGCATGAATGTAGTCCCTGAGCATACCAGCAGTACAGTAGCAGCTGTGTGGGCTGGGTATTAAGTATAGAGTTTTGGTAAACCTTTACAAAGCCTTAAGTAACTAACTGCTTGCTGTCCATGGGGAAGTGGACATGGCTTGTGTGATTCTTTAATGCCAGTTCAATAAAATACATACTAGAAAACAGCTATTTCCATACTTTCAAAAGTTCCAGCTATGCTTTAAAAATAATAGATAAGACCTCACAATGATCCAGCTCAAATGCATTTCTTAAGGCTAATTAAATACACCTGTCAAATTGAGCTTTGTCTCTTTGAAAACTCTATCTTTTCTGCTCTGGCAGGGGCTTGAACTAGATGTTCTCCAGAGGTCCCATCCATCCCCAATCATTCTATGATTCTTTGCTCAAGATCTCAAAGAGGGTCTTTTTGGCCTCCCCATTGCTGACGCTCAGAGCTGATGACAAGAACATCCTCTGGCTGCAGAAATGTCTGGAGAAATTTCTAGGCCCTGTTCCATCATTATCACTGATTTTTCACATAACACTAACTACACTGACGTTAGTGGAGCATTTCCTGCAGTGAGGAAGGGAATATTACATTTCAGCTTTTGTCTTGGTTCAGAATAATGAAATAAACTTCTTGTCCTGAACCTATTACATCATCATGGTTCTGTAATTGTTTGTGAGCTACAGCAGAAGTAATTGTCCCTAGAAGATGAAAAATAATTGCTAGTTATTATTTAAAACAAGTGATATTGGTCAGATACCTAGGGTTTTTCAAGCTGATCAATGGAGATGGCTCTAGTGAGGCTAGTGAATCCCCATTTTGTGTTTAAGATACTATGTATTCTGAGAGTTTTCACTCAAGCCGGTGGAAGATTGTCTTCTTGTAAAGCATGATGGACTAATTTTGGCAGGAACCCTTACCCAGTATGAGGGGACAGTGAGTAGCTCTTGGATTTGAGGATTATGTGGGTGATAATCAGGGTCCATGCCGGGTTTTTTGCCTCCAGTTTGAGAGGGAGGCTGAGGTTGGTATGGGTTTTGAGTGGATAGCACACAGTAGATCCTTGTTTAATAGGGAAAGCACCGTATAGAATAGTAAATGAAGAAAAACGCCACTGGGCTTTTTTCTTCATTCTTTACAAGTACTGTGAAGTCGCTAGGGTGAAACTGGCTTATAGCACGTAAGGATATGACCTGATCTGATTACCATTGCTTTGACCTTCCTACTAGATCCTTCCTGGTTTTTTCCTTCGTGTCTTGTGAGAAAGTGATCTATAGGTGGCACCAAACACCACAGCACAGCACTACACTTCTCTGGCCCAAAACCATGATCAAAATTTAGCTTAAGAGATAATTTTTGGTCCTAGTAAAATGACTGACATTTTTAATGCAATATCAATGCTGATATAGTATTTATGCTATATTCATCTTGAGTTTTCCTCTCTGATTTCACTCGGCATTCTAGAGCTTATTTTCTAAGCCTCAGATCTTGGTTTTAATCTAAACATTTATTTATTTGTCATATCTGGACAAGTGCTCACTGCAGCCAGGTTAAATTCAATAAATAGTTCTGGACAAAAAAAAGGAGAGAATGAATAGGAAGAGTTACACTGTTTTGTTTCAGTATTATCAAATAGTTTAAAATTTTCAAAATGGAACGTTGTACCAAGACAAAATTCAGCTCAATAGCAGCTGAGAAATTGGTTTTTTTTGTTTAAACTTTTGTATGAAATTAAATGCTTGAGGAGTTTTGCAAGTAAGAAAATTTGGGTTAACCAAAACATTTGATTTTGTTTTAGGTTTAGTAGATAAGTGAAACAAATATTTAGAGTCTGGAACAGCATTTAACCCTATGCCAGTCCTTTCAAAGATTCTTTCACTCCCAGTTTCATCTCACTGTATTTATATCATGTTTTTTTAAAAATAACTCTGGGGGTTTTAAGGTAACAGTTAAATTATATTCAATAAAACAAACATGGACTTCCTTATTACAAAGTATGAGAAGTACCAGACCAGCAATCATATCCACTACTAGAATAAGTGGACATAACTTTACTGAGCTTGGTATACTGTCTAACATTTACATTAGTCATTAATTCGTACACATTATATATTCAGGGTTGTTGGATGGCTAGAAGAGGATTTTCATTTAACTCAATGTATAAAATATACACATAAATGGGCCTTACCTGTTGAGTACTGGCTGCGCACACTTTTTTCACTGAGGCTGTGCAATGAGGTGGTGTGAGCTCTCTGCTGCACCTATGGCTGAATTTTCTCAGGTAAAATTTTCTCCTCCTCCACTTTCAAGCAGGACTTCAAGTTATGTCTGGGAAGTCATCTTGTCTGAGACACACCTGCAGAATGAATAAATTCCTTGATCAGGAACTCAATACATTTCCCTTTAGAGTTGTCTTTAGCCAATTTCTCTAGTTCAGGTGAGTATATTAAAGTAAATGTGTAAGGAAAATAGTGGCTTGGCCTTAATGATGACTAGAGAAATGTCAATCCAACTGTAGAAGAGATACTGGTCTCCATCATTTTTTGTCTATCTACAGTGAAGTGGCTAGTTGTAGGGTAAAAGAAATCCAAAGCTTTAAACTAATTATGGTATTTCATAATGTCCCTTTATTTTTTACCTTTAAGGGCACCTGAGAACAGTTTAACTATGTTCATCTTGTTCTCACTGTGTCTGTTTCCATAGACATGTTTTTGAGGCACTGACCAGGTATTTCCCATACCATGATGGCAACAGGCTGGTTTCAGTATGATACGTGATATTCCAGACTGTGAACATATGGGTGGCCTTCAGCTTTACTGTGTGTGGAATCTAAGGTGAGACTGTGCCTTTGCAGGTGGTAGACATCATGAGAATGAATGTGGACAAGGTGCTAGAAAGAGACCAGAAGCTATCAGAGCTTGACAACCGGGCAGATGCATTGCAAGCGGGTGCCTCACAGTTTGAAACCAGTGCAGCCAAACTGAAGAGAAAATACTGGTGGAAAAATTGCAAGGTAAGAAATATAAATTCTTGTTAAAAATCACTTCATGGCAGACATTAATTTAAATAGCATTTAATGGGGCTTTGCTTTCAAGATGGCATCTCTAAGTGGTGTCATCTTGTCCAGGGGAGAAAGAGCTTCCTTGCCCTCTAGGCTCCAAGATAAGTCAAGCAACTTTGACCTTTACCAGAACCTATTCTTCAGATAATTTCTGCAGTATATAAAATGTAGATACAAATTTTGATGCTTCAGTCAGCACCTGCAGATAGGAATAAGCATTCCATGTTAATTCATGTCAGTTCCCTGTGCGAAGCACAGAACCTGAACTGCAGTGAATTCTAGTAGTGGGAGAAAAGAACCTTTTTCCTCGTGGGAGATCATCAGCCTTTTGATCTTTCTTTCGGATGGTAAACTACCAAAAATAATACTTGATTCCACAAACTGCTGTGAGATGTGAGGAAATTACGGTCTCTTTTAAAGAGGGGCAGATAAGGATAGAGCAGAACTTAAATAAATTGACACTCTCCTCTGCTGTCTTCAAAGTCTCATCCTTTCCCACAGGCAAAGGGAACCTCCCTTTTCCAGGATCCCTCCAGGAGTTGTGCTTTCTGAACCCTGAAACTTCAGCTCCTTTTATTCATATAAGACCTCTTATCCTTCCTTCTTTCTACTCACGCACCACCAACACATGAATACTATGCCAAAAATTCAGCTTCATTTCCATTTCTCTCCATTACCACTTTTGCTCTTGTCCAACCAAATAAAGCCATCTGTTCCCAAAGGAGAATCTCACGTGTATCTCTTACCAGTCTGTAGTCTGCTTTCTTGTCAGTCCATGGTGCTATGAAATGCAAAGCAAGGCAAAATATTTTGAGTAAAGTACACACACAAACACTATAGAAATAAGTGGATCTAGGTTAGAAATTCAACCAAGCCATTCCTCTGCACCTCTTCTAGCTGTTGCCCAGTTGTTTTGCCTGACAGTGCAGGAAGCAGGGATTTTGGGAGCTACAGATACAGAATTTGAGTTGGGTTCACCCATGCTGACTGTATTTACCACAATGTCATACACAACACTGGACCTTCTAACCTACCCTCACTCTCCTTTTGTGCTTTATCCTGACAATCAGAATTCCCCTGTCCCTCCTGTGGCTCCCAAACTCTGAAGGAGGAAGAGGGAGAGGAAATCTCCTGCAAGCCTGTAGCTGTCTCTGTCCTTCAGCCATATGTCGGGAGGAATGAAGGCCTTGATTTGACGTGTTCATGACTGATGTTTTTTAGCTTTTCCATTCTCACAGGGGTAGCGATGGGAATTGGACTGCAGCATCTCTGGTAGCCTTATTAGCATTCAGCAAGTCTCACGTGGGGGCCTCTGTGCCACAAAATCCAGTGCTGGTGTTCTTACTGGATCAGCCTTCAACTTTGCGATCAACTATTTCCAGGCTAACACACTGGAAACCATGCTGGCTAGCCACTGAACAGCACAAGTACACAAAGCTAGCACAAATAGCTGCTAGGCATCAGACAGCTTCAGCCATCTCTTCTTTGACTATAAGAATGTGGTGAAAAGTGGCATAAAGTGGTACATGGCCACATATCAATCTGGCCACTTAAATCATCATCACCTCTGGAGTTGTTTTCCTTTGGAAATTTACTTTTTCTTTCCCTTATTGCTGGAAACAGAGGAGGTTCATCACTGCATCTTAGCTGATGGGCAAGAATTTGCTAGTTTTGACAAGAGGCTATGAACATTGCTGGTGGTCAGCTCTTACTATAATTGATATTAAATTTGGGGCCTTAACAAGTCTGTTGTTGTGAGTCTTTAGAAGAATTCAACATGCAAGGAATGAGACTGAGGGATTAATGTCTTTCATGTGAAAATCTGACTTCCTCTTTTTTTGTCATAACTTTCTTTTTACAGATGATGATCATCCTTGGTGTAGTATGCGCAGTCATTCTCATTATAATTATAAGTAAGTAATTAATTGTCTCTTTTGTTTACAATCAAAATGGTTCTGTGGCTTACAAAGTGCTGATATATTGAAAAAAGCATATAAAATATTTAAACCGATTGATTTGAGAAATTGCCCTTCTAGTGTCATGCTGTTAAAGTGAGGACTACTGCAGACTCTGGACACTTCTATAGGTAGAATTTCTTGACATTTAATGTATTTTACATTAGCATGTTACATAACATTCCCTAGGATTAAAGGGTCTGCCTTTTCCTGGTTATATAAATTTTTATGCAGTCTCGGCAATCTCCCTTGCATTACAGCCAGTGCCACAGGCTTGGTGTATTCTAGTGAGAACAGCAATGCTCGAATTACCACATGCCTAGAAAAAGATGGTGAAGTCCCACAGGTAAACGGGCATCTGATTAAATTTTTAAAAGCATGCAGGTGCCTAGTTCCCACCAAATCAGCTGGAATTTGAGATGTTGGTGCTTCTGAAAACCCCTTTGCATCTCGAATACCTAAATATTGTTAAAAGGTGGCCCAAAGTCTTACTGATTTCTTGTCTTGAAAGATCATCTCATTCCACACATTTGTTATAGGAAAGAGCATATGAATGAATAATAGCAGTTGTACTGGTTGGGAGCCAGGGATCTTGTAATGACAGGAACTGAACATTTTATTTATGTAACCTCTGTGTTAGCAACAGCCGTTATATGACGTAACTGTAATATGGCATTAAGAGATCTGCCTTTTAGGAGTTGAGTTAGACGATCTAGCTAGTAACCCAGAAGAGATTCACCAGGAGGGTAGACTCTGGATGTGAATTAATTCCCAGCTCTCGAATTACATGCCTTGTATTCGGCATGTTTCCATTTTCCTCTGTTGCTTCTGTAAAGGTGGCTTACAGAGTCACCTGTAAACATGACTAAATGGATTAAGATACATGTGGTAGTTTATTAGTCTTATGAATGCTGGCACCAGAGTGACCCAGAATAATTCTAGGGTTTCGTAACACTGATACAGCAAGAACTTGAAATGGCTAGATATTAATTAACTATATTAACTGGTTACTCAAGGCAACTGGCTACCAGGGAAAGACAGGCCTTTGTTCTGCAGCCTGGTACAGAAGTGAAGACAGATGTGCAGACACTGGATAAATAGCTGTGTATATATGCATTGATCATTATGTGTATCTTAGCAAGAGAGTAAAAAGCAGGCAAGATAGCACATCATTTCTCCTTAGATGTTAAGCCTGACATTATAGATAGGTAATAACATTGTTTCCCTCCTGTTTTTAGATGCTGGCTGTCCGTCCTGCTAAGTTTAGAAACAGAATAACAGTTTTTAACATGGTTTAGGTTGGGTTTACGGTATTTAATCACTAACTTGAGTGTCACATCATCAAACCCAGGTCATGGCTCACCAAAGTGAGATCTAGCACACGTTTGGTGAGATTTAAACATATTTAAGCTCTGGGTCTTAAATTGTTTTTACAGTCTTCTGTAATAGTGCCTAAAGGTTGCCGCTTCAGAAAGAGCCCCGTGTATTGAAGTCAATGATGTGTTTGTTTATAGCAGTTCTCAAGTTTATGTTTAAATCCTGTTGACATCAAGCATCCAAGTACTGTCACAGACAAGGCCTGCATGGCCCTTCCAGTCACTTATTTGAATGGGAACACAATCATACTCTCCATTCAGTGCTGGCTACAGATGAAGATAAATTGCATAGCTCCTCACAGTGACAAGCTGCCATCCATGGTGAAATGGCCCAAGCCAGTCTTCCTACCAACCCGGTAGTGGGGCCCTGGAAAAGCAGTCTGGCTCTGTGCTAAATGGAGTTACATGATGTGGGACTGTGGGTGTTGCTGGAGGTGGGGATGGCAGCTAACATCGCCATCAGTTCTCCCCCTTTCAATTTTTCAAGCTGCACTCTCCCCTGCTTTCCACTCCAGTTCTCCTGTGAACTCCCTTTCACACAGGAGGAGCAGCCCTGTTCCAGCCAGGAGGGCATACTGCGGGGAAGACACGTCATGCTCTTTTAGCAAAGGTGCTTTAGCTAAAGGTGTTTGCCATCCTCTGACAGCACATGCATCTGTGAGATAAAGTGCAACAGTAACTCTGTAATAACTGTTGGTTTATGTATTATTATTTTCCTTTCTGCTTCCTTTCCCAGTTTATTTCTCCACTTGAAAAAGCGAAGGAGGAGGACTTGGCACAACTTTATTCATATCAACCAACGATATCAGTGTTCCTTTGTTGAACTCCGCTTTTTAATTCCCGGTGTCTTGGGATTTTTGCTTGTAACAATCCATAAGTATTTGGTGTGGTGTGTTTTGGAATTCTGTTGTTTCCACAAGAAACTGTACCAGCTAAATACTGCCAAGTAGTTCCATACACTGTCTTATCACTGTGTCTTAAAATGTGTACGCACTGACCTTCAGAAACTGTAGTATATATGGAAAGCATCCTAAACATCTTGAAATCAGAGAATGCAGCTTTGGGGAAGCTCCTGCTTAAAGGGACCCTGGCAGATGGATTGGACCCAAACCTAAGGTTGCAGCACAGGGGGGCCAAAATTCTCAATTTGAGCCCAAAGTAGGATGGCAAAATCCATCATCAGATGCAGCTTTTTGAGGTAGCATCTGCTACTCCCATTGAAGAAAGTGGTACCTACAAACATGCATTTTATTTCAACTTAGCCAACCAAACATAGACTTGGGATTAGTTATAGTGTCCAAGTATAAAAACACTGCCTGAAGAAAATAAATAGGACTGGATTATCATCTACGAATTTAATTTTTTTCCTTACAGGCTGTTCTGTACAACCAGGATGGCCTCAGTATGAAAGCCAGAAAGGAAACTGTATGACAGACAAAAAAGCATTGGCTAGCAGAGTCTTGAAAAATCCCAATGAAATGCAACAATGGTAATACAAGCATCATAAATATCCAAGATATAGACCCTTGCTAAAAACTCAAGGCACTGTTTTTCAGACTTCATGGGACTCTCTTGAATGCCAGTTCCCAATAAATATGGCCCTAACTTAAAGTACATGAAGAACTTCGGTGATGTCTGTGGCTTCCCAGCACAATTGTAGGAAGTTACCTCTGCACTGGTTTGCAGGAATGGTCCCCGCTGTGAGGAATGTTCAAAAAATCAGGAAGAAAAAGTTATGGGTAAATAGAGGGAACAGTGGAGAGAGACCGAGAGAGGAAAGGTGCCTAGCAAAGCTTTCCTGGAGAAGTGGAATGCAGAGAAACACTTTTTCAAAGTGATGGTGTTAATAGGCTTTTTTAAAAATTAATTTAGTTTGTGTGTGTGTGTGTGTGTGTATAGTTTTCAAACTATAGTGTCTTCTTTGTAAAGTGCTAAGCAGAGATAGTTTAAACTAACATTTGATGTAATTAAGAGAAATGATATATTGCAGCTTTAGAGAATGTTCTTGTATGCTATTGCTGTAGGGTTTCTCCCAAATGTTGAATTCCTTGGGTTTAATTTTCTAAACAATGAATAGTTTAATCATCATTAACCAAACTAAAAATGAAATATCAAATTTTGAGTCAGGAAATTCTGAATGGGTCTTTTTTAAGAATAACTCCTTCAGAATTTCTAAGATGAATTAATAGAATTTAAAAAAAGAAGTGTGGTGTAGGTGTCTTTTTTTGGTCTGAAATTTAAATAGGGCATAGAGATTGTGGTAACAGTTGTGTAAATATTCCCACTGTGGAGCATGTCCCTTGACATGTTCTTAGATTAAAAAAAAACAGAGACCCAGGCTAGTTTGTTGCAGTGGATGTATATATAAATTGTGTTTGAGTAGAATTCTCTCTGCAGAGAGAGAATAAGCAATGATCATTTGAAAGGTTCCTGTTGCAGTTTTTCCCTATATATTTATTACTTTATATTCACACTTACTCTTTCATATCATTAAGTAGTAGGTGGCCATGGTCTTAAGGAAACTTAATCTCCAAAGTTACTGATGTACTACCAGACTTCATGGTATGCCCCGTTCACTTTGGTCCTTCAGTGGAGTGAGGACATAAATAATTCTAAAATCCTAATGGGCCAGACAGAACACTGATGTCTTTGAGGGCATGACTCCGTGAGGTGCCACAAACAAATGCTAAGTATAACTGAACCTTTGCCAGAAAAGGAATAAGCTGTCCAACATCATGAGTCTTTTAAAACCACTAAGATATCTGGCTAGCTGATATGAAAGAAATGCTTCCTAAGAGTGAGACCCTGACACACATACCCATGTTGAGAATCCTCACAGGGCTTCTCTGTGGGAATGCTGAACGGGCTCAGGAGATGCAGGTAGCTTTCACTGGAGATGGTAAGATCAGTAAGGTTATAAGCTGACACAGATCCTTAATGTAGACAGTGCCTTCTCCTATGAGTCTGAACTGACTGCTTAGCTGATATGACTGCAAGTACACATCAAAGAGATTGGATCCTCTTGCTACAAAGATGTAATAAAAGTTACCAGATGAAACTGTAATGAAACTGTTATAAGGATGCAAACCTTACATCCTCCTAGGTAACATACCTCAAGCAAGGTAATAATCAAAGTGAGAGCTCTAGAGGAGAATAGAGAAGAGAAACTGCTGGTGGTGGAACATGTACTCATTCTCCCCCAAAGCAGTAACTAGTGGGGATGACTGATAAATGTTGGTGAGAATTTGCAAGGAAGAGTTTAGTCAAGAAACCTAGCTTTGAGTGGGTTGTAAAGTGTTTGTGAAGAGAGAATTTTCTCCTGTGTGCTAATGAAATATGCTAAAGTAATGTGTTTAACTCTTAAGTTGTTTGCATACAGTGTATTCATGAATGCTCAGTATTTGCTAGTTGTGCTGTGCTGATTGGTTGCAATTGGTAAGATAAACCATGTAATATTTCTAATTCAGTCCAGGAAGCATGACCTGAAGTATGTACAGACTCAGAGCTGGATTGCTCCTTGCTAAGGGTTAATTTTTCTGCAAGGAGAATATGGAATATAGGCCTGATCAGGGTCACAGATTGTGCAACACATCACCTATACGTAGACTGGTACAGAGGACAATCTATATCAACACAGTTGGAGACCTTATTTGTGTTGAAGCCAGGATTGATTGCTTTCCACTCACTACCTCTACATTTAAAATGTCCATTGACAGTTACAACTGTCTACTTGCAAATTTCCCATGGAAAGGTTAACTCATGCTGACTAAAGAAGAACCGATTAGAACTGCAATTACTGGGTAGAATTTCAGCTACTATACTTCGTCACTAGCTACTGCCTAGGCTTGGGCTGGTAAAAAGGCACAAAAGGGCTTCCTTTTACCTCAGCAAACCCTCCAGGACTGCAAGGCTGGTTGCTTTCTGACTGCCATCTTGGGGAGTGAAAAGACTTCCCTGGCCAGAAGCAAGGATTTTTATAGCTTTAGCCAGTTAGACATGGGTTGAGACAGCATGGCTGAAATGTCATGGTCTGTGCTTGTACAACCACTGCCGTTTGGCTTGACATTGAGTGCACATTAGCTCCTGAGGTTGAGAAGTGTTATTTGCATCCACTATTCACAGGTTAGTAAGGTCCTACTTCCACATTACACCTTCCTTCTAATTTAGCTCATCTTGCAATAACATAAATGTGGCTTTAAACCTAAAAAAAAAGGTACACAGAACTTGCAGGAGCAAGTAGCATGGAAACTCAGACAGGGACACTTGACCTTTTTTCACTTGACAACATTATGTAACAGCACAGTCAGTCCAACATAATCCAATATTCCTAGGAGGAGGAGGAGGGGAGAGTCTGATTCTGAATGCAGCTCAGGGCCTGTAGGACAAGAAATTATTTAGAAGCATAGTCAGATTTTTAAAGCTGGAACTTTAATTCTATTGGAACTTGCGTGAGGTTAGCCCCAGGAACAGTTCAGACACGTAAAATACTTGTGGTTTGTTTTGTTGGGTTTTTTTAAATAGTGTTTTCCAATAAGTGACATAAGCACCCACGATGACCGAAGAACAAGACAGGGTTAACTGTGCAAGGAATTAATTAGAGCAGTCACAATTGGTTATGTATTTGTCTGGGTAGCAACAGCTTTTGAAATTCTTCTGTTTCTCTGTCTCGTTTCTGTCACTGGTCCTCTGACAGGGCTTTATATAACTTTGTGAACAGTCAAGCTACTTCTTGTCTGAATCAGTAGATTTTTTTACCTCCTAAGAGCAAGTTCATGATTTTACATCCATGTTAGAGTATACCTGAAAAATGGTGACATCTGTTTCTCAGAAGTGCATCCTCCATGGGAGACCCAAACTTCAGGAATTCTTAGTAGCTCAGATGTTACTAAACTCTTCTTCATTCTTTTATAGAGTGAGTTTTTCTCTATTCCATGGGAGGTTATCCATCCAGTAATCTATTATTTTTTTATGATGGTGCCATGATCACACATGTTGGTGCTAGACCTCGCAAAGAAATTAAGAGAGCACTTGGGTGTGATCCAGGATTTAGATCGCAACCCTGCTTCTACTACCCTTTAAATGGGGAAGAGGGATAAACTAGTGGTCATATAAGGAACTGGGCTTGCTCCCAATGTACACAGTGAGTATTGGAGACAGGCCTCAAAGAGATCAAAGTCTCTTCGTCTGGCTTCATGTCTTGATCTGAACTTTGGACCTGTAACAGATCATAACCTTTGGGCTCCCTGTGTAGTCAGAAGAATGAGATGCTCTTCCAGTCAGTTATGCCTCTCATCTGATTTAGATCTCTTGTGCTACATGATGTACATTTCAGCATGTTTCTTCATGCACAAGAAAGCATGAGTACCCTCAAGTTACCTTCTTTAAAAGCAAACCCCCAAAAGGCCAAAGAATGTAGTTTGAAAAAGAATTAAAAAAAAAAAAAAAGTAAATAAAGGATTGGCTGAAGATTTCTTAGTTGGTGACATTATTTTCAGGAGGGGTACTAGATCGGGATGTATGAAAAAATCAAACCAGAACCTCACATCCATTCTTTCTTCATCTGGTTTCCCTCAGAAACACTTCTCCCATTCCACGTTAAGACAGGATTTTGTTTTCTTCTTCAGCTAATTTCCCTTCCTTATTTCATTAATGCATGTCTCCATTGATGTGCTCCGTAGCTTTATTTTCCATTGAGAACCAGAAGACTGTCTCCCTTTAAACACGTGTAACGAGATCTGAGCCACCCAAGGAGTTTACCTTTCTTCCTGATGCACTGACATTTAAAAGCTACATCTCACAATAAAGCAGAAAAACTGTGGCAGTCCAGTTACATGCAGTTTTGGTAGAGTAAACACTTGATTATTCAACAATGAGTCATTTCTGCGGTAACCTCATTCTGTCATGACTGTATCACATCTGCTAACTCTCCAAAGCAAAAATCATAACCTGTACTGGTTTAAAACATGAATCCAGCCTCGTGGCTCATACGTAACACTGTTCAAAGAAAGAAGCCATGTGCTAGAAGTTTAAAAGGGCAAAACATTTGTTCAAAAAGAGAAAATATCATAGAGGAGAACAACAAAGATAATTATGAAAAAAGCTTCTCCATTCTTTAACTCTTCTCCCAGTGGCTGGATTCTCTGTTACTCTTCAAGTCTCTTTGTTCTCTTGGAAAGCTTTTGTGTTGTTGGAGTGTAGTGTCTTTAGAACATAGCATATTCAGTCTAGGGTGGTTCTGCTGCCCCAAGTTGACTCTCTGACTTCTGCCATATTGTTATTGTTGCCCTCGATCAGAGCAGAGGTAGGCCTGAGTGGAGCAGAAACTCCTGTCCATCATGTCCTCCTGTCCTCAAACCAGCCTCCACTAATGGGATGAGAACACTGGAGGCAGAATACAGCTCCTGGATCTCAGTTTGGTTCAAGATGATGTGATACAGAAGAAAGCTTCTGACTGTCGGACATTTTAGCATTTCTGCTAAACTACTTTAATTGTAACACTACAATTATAATTAAATATATTTAACATTTCCTGAAACAGTAAGTTCATTGATTTTGATCCAAAAGAGAATAAGCAGCAAATTAGGATATCGTGATCATGACAATGTAGTAAATTGGGAAGCAGTTTAAGTGAAATATAGACAACATTCTGTAAACTCCTTTTTATAAGTGACTATATCTAAGAGCACTTTATGTACAGTAAAACTAAGCAGTGCTAGTCTATTGAAGTGCATATGGGCTGCTACCAAAAATGAGCTATGACAAATGGTAGTTGAATTTACTTCCTTTTCCTTTTTTCTTGAAAATGCAGGAGACATGCAGGAAGGATGATCTAGTATTTTTTGTGGAGAGTACCATTTGAGGTATAGCATCCAAAGGCATGCTGCTGTTGTCAGCTGCAGAAGTGGTCGAGGACTTCAGCCAAATGAGGGTTCCGGAGTGGCTGGTGCAGTAAGGATACATGCTGAATGCCCATTTTGTTGCGCAGCACTTTGGTCTGCAATAATGAAATCTTTTTGACACAGCATGATTATTTTGCTTACCCTTGTTCCACTCTAGTAGCTATGCCTGTCCACCAAGAAATGGTCTAAGTGGGATGGAAAATCACTTTGCTGAATCTTTTACATTCCTGTCATGTATACGTGAATGTGTGGTGGTGGTGGTCTGAGCTTTTGCAATGAAAAGAGTTTAAAAGAATTAAGAGGTCTCAAAATTTAATTTATCCTTTGAAATTAGTTTCTGCCTCTGATAAACTGCAGGTTTGATTAAATTAAGAGTAAATAATGGCAGCTGCTGTTGTTTTCTTTGTAAGATCTATGTTTGAGATAGTACATAAGGTCAAGCCACAAATTCATAGATGCACAATGCATGACTGTTTTCCAAAGTTCAGTATTAATATTTATAGTGTTAACCTGAAAGGTTGCCATAGTTTTTCCATTAATTACAGTAGAGTTAGCTGGACCTGAAAATTTGGTGGTCAGTGTGGCTCCTGTGCCTCTAGAAAACTACAGCGTACTGAATAATGCAAGTTCATCCTTTCATGAAACTTAAAGGGAAAAAAGATTCTTAATAAGAGTAAAAATGTAAAGGCCATAGGTATACAGCTTAACCATTACTTATTTAAGTATTAATTATCTATTATTTAAGTGAATGGCAGCTATACAAATAGTAAAATAATTAGCTTCTAAAACCTATTTAGTAATTAAAAAATATTTTATTATTAGAAATGCTAAGTTCAATCTATGTCCTATTTGCTTTATTCCTCAAATTGGAAATAAAATGTTAATGTAGCTAAGACACACTCCCAAGTCTGCGTGATAAAATGTTACTGATAGCCCTTTACTTGTCACGAAAAATATTGTTACTTTGTCTTCTAATTGAAAAATCCTTCCTCCAACCACATACCTGGTAAAATATTAGTCACATTATGTATATCAGCACTACAGAAAGAATAGAAATTAGTACCACCTACTCAAGAGCAGGGCTTAAAAACATCCTTTGTTGCAACAATACATTTTGAGGGGGGAAACACCAACTGTTATAGAGGTTAAGTTTTCAATTGATAAAGCCTATTCTTTTTTTCCTCCCCCTTTCCAAAAGAAGTGCTTATATACGTAGACAGGCATTTGTCATTTGGGTGTTGTGTCCCCTTTCCAAATATGTAAGAGATGAAACATAGCCAGTAGCTCCTCTGAAGCAACCCTAAGGGTTTTTTGGGTTTTTTCCCAGCAGAAAAAGTTCTCTTCAGAGCAATACAGGAACTCTTATTATAAACTTGTTTTAGTCATTGCAGCAAAATTACTTTGTAGCCAGTTAATTAGTATTTTCCTTAATGACTTATGCCTGAGTCTTAACACAGAGAAGCAGCCTCTGGAGGTGCTCTCTCATCAATTGAGCAATATAGACTTAAAATGGAGAGGTGGTTGAGCATCTCACACTCTGGCCTTGAGTGAAGAGCAAAGCATGCCCTGTTCTGGAAGCAACTTCCATATGCATATAAAGCATACAGAGAATTTCCATTCTCGATTTAAGGCAACCACAAAAATCCTTTATTTGTCCTTACTAAATCCAGGTCTGGTATGGAATCTGTGCCATGTTCTAATTCAGGAGAGGAAAAGCTTTTCCTTTGAGTGATAAAAAAAATAGGTTGGAAAGGACCCCTGGGGTTTATCTAGTCCAGACTCCTGCTTGAAGCAGAGCCACTTTTGAAGTTGGATGAGGTTGCACAGGGTTTGTCTTGATGCGTTTTGAGTCTCCAAGGATGGCGATTCCACAGCAAATTTTACCATTAGATATGTCCTCTGCTTTATCAAGGTTGATAAAAGTGCAGAGACCACCTTCGTAAGTGTATGTGGTTTATGCTTTTGCCTTTTATTTGGTGCACTGATCTGTCCAAAGTCAAATTCAGATCTAGTGTGAGGAAGTGCAACCTCCATTTTCAAAGAGCCTCCACTGACATTAAGAACTTTTCATTCTCTGGTTTACATTGGACTAAGCCAGTTCTGATCAAGCTGAGGTTATCACTGCATTCTCTCTTTTCTGTGTATGTGAAGCCTGTTCCTGATCAGTGATCACTGATCACTGTAGCTGCTGTCTGAGGTCAGTGGCAAAACCTTGATTGGCTATTAAGTTACTACACTGGCACCAAAGAACAAAGAGGATTTACTAAGATTACTATTTCTCCTCTATTGCTAAGTCACTTTAGCAGTGCCAACCTTCTTTCGAATGTTGCTGGAATGGCAATGCAAAACAGAAACCTTGCTTCTACCTCTTTCCTTTTAATTCTTCAAGCTTTACTTCCTCTAATAGGAAAAACCAGAAATGTTTTTAGTTGCCCTTTTAAAAATTAAAATCCAGACAAAACCTTTAATTGCACCCTTTGGAAGGCCACACAGTAGTGTTAAACTATGTCATAATGCACTCAGAAAGGATCTGGAAGTCTGTGCTGAGAACAGCAACTCTCACCTTGTAAATTCAGCTGTACTGAGCAAGAAATTGTGATTTGTGCCTCTACAGAAAATATTCCATTTGCATCTTATTAGAGCTACCTGAGGAGGAAAAATAATGTTGTAGAGACCAGGAAATTTCTTAAAGTGCTTTACCTGGAGGTCAGTGGAATTCCATTTATAAATGATGAATGCATGCATTTTGATGCTAAAATTTGTGTGACTTATGAAGTTTGATATTACTGTACTTTTCTGTGGACAGTGATTTTCCTTTTTTGTAGTGGTGAACATATTTTCCAACAATATTGTAGACATTTGTAACATGTATGTTTGTGCCAATAAATCTTGTTTTAAATAGTTGCTTTTTGAATCATCTCTGTTCCAAGCATACGCAGTTTAAGAACAGTTGGGCAACTTCAGCTTTCATTCCCTTTCTGTGTTAAGTGCTAAAGACTTCTGGAATGAAAATTTTCTAATTCACACTGAGTTTTTATATATTCAGTCTAATACAAAAGAAAAAACACTGCTGTTGTAAAAACAATAATGAACTCTGTACAAAAAGGGGGAGGGAAGACAGTGGTACAACCATTAGAGAATCATGAAGAGGGAGAGAATGCATTTAGTGCATTTGACCTTATTTATTCTTAACTATCCTAATGGCAAAATATGTTTTCCTTTTAATTGGGTGCAGTTAACTCAGAACTCATTGCCACAAGACGCTGTTAGTTCAGAAATTTGGTGTACTTTGACACTTTCTTGAATGAACTAAAATGGATTCTCTGTGAGAGGGATATAGACTCTCTTGCAGGGTCATTTTCTCCCCTAACTTGAAACAGTTGATGCTGGCCACTAGCATGAGGCTTAACGGGGCATGGTAACCGTTGCCATCATTATTGCTAATGAGTAATTAAGCTTTTTGAAGGGACAAGAGTTGGAAGCTGCTTTTCCCCCTTCCTAGTGACTACACCTACATTTAAAAATATATAAGTATGGCAGTAATTCTTGGGAAGCTCTGCACCTTCATGCACGTGAGGTGTTCTTCAACAGCTCTTCTAACTTTGTTGCAAACCAAATCAGCACATAAAATGGCACAGTACCATCTCTCCCACCCCGACCAGATAATGTCAAGATGCCTTCTCATATGACACTGCTCTATTAGTAAAACCGTAGATTTTTGCTGGATAACAGCATACCTGGCAATAATTTGAGGGCACTATGGGTCTATAAGGAGGAGCTGGGAAAAGGCAAGCATTGATTTATTTCATACGGTGTCTACCCTAGTCTATGTGAAACAGCAAATAAGGACTAAGTGAGACGGTGAATGATGTTGATTGATGCAGATGAACGTGATGGTGAAGAACACAGGGAACTGATCAAAGCCAAAAGGAGGCTTATGCTAATAATTAAGAGAGCACACTAACAGCCAGGTTGTGTAGTTAGCTGAATTTTGTTGAAACAAAATGACTCAATTTCTGACCTTCAAGCTCCCAAAGAACTCTAGCAAATCATGAAATCAATTGAAAATGAAATTAGGTATAATGCAATGGGGAGATTAAGGTGGAGATGGATAAACTAGGGCGATCAGTAAGATTATATGAAAAATCTCATGTACTTTTGCATGTCGTTCATATAGCAGATTTGCAGAATTCATGGAAGTTCAGGGAGCAAAAGGAAGGACTGCTTCTTAAGTGCTACTAAGTTATGTGAAGAGCTCTGGGACTTGCATATGCTTTGGAAAGTCAATAGAAGATAGTTCAGACACAACCAACCTTGAAGTGACTGTCTATGTACTTTGCTTTGTAAGCTGAAGTACACAGAGGTAAGTGAATTAATAAGATGCTTTTAAGTGTTCCTGACAGATCTAAAATTTCATAACAATATCTCACGTGACTAAAGATGGGTAGCACTGCAATCTAAAAAGAAAAGCAGGTAATATTGAGACTGCTAGAGTTCTATATGAGAATGAGCAAGGCACTGATGATTACTACCATAAAACCAAACTTTTTTTTTTCTTCCTTGCTTTTCCAGGTGTTTCAAATCCAGGGGAACATAACTTTGTAACAGCACCTGGGGTTTGGGCTGTTATCATCAAAAGCTCTTGCTACAATGTGGTAGACATATTAATACATTTTACCATGGGAATTTCCTTGTACTAACTGCACAGAGTTATCACACTTTTAAGGCAACTTTTAGAACAATTCTGCAGAAATAATACCCTTGCCTTCTCCCTTAGCATTTGAACAGTTTAATTATAATTTAGCAGCTGTTGAATGAACTTCTTTACAAAGGCAAATAAGTCTGGCTTTTCTACCTTCTGTTGGACATATTGCAGCTTTACACTGTTGAATGTAGTCAGTGGATTTGATAATTACACTTCTAGAGCTTTTCTAATAACTATGAGGTTGTTCTTTTTACTGGAAGATGTACAATACAGCATCATGTTATTTACATGTTCTCTGGGTTAGTCTAGAAAACACCTGCTCCGCAGTCCAGCTTCACCAGGATCCTGGAAAGACTTCTTCATACGACATGTCTGCCTCTGTCATATAATCTGTAGAAAGCCATAAGTACAGTGCACTGAAAGAACTGGACAGATCAAGGGTGTTGCCAGCATCATATAGCCTTGCACCAACCCAGAGTTCGTTAAACCTCCTTCCTAATGATTCAAGGAAGCTACAGAGGAGAGAAATAAAAAAACCCAACTCCCTATTCCATGTCAAATGATGGGGAGGGGCGGGGGGGAGTGAGTTCCTTTTCTCAGCTCATAATCCAGTAAATTGCTTTAACAGAACAGGATGCAGAAAACAAGTACCTGAAACTGTAATCCCATAAGGAACACTGGGGTTCATAGTGCGTGAGGAGCTGGTAAAGTAAACCAGTTTCATATAGCTTTGTAGACAAAGGAAGCCTTGAAATATGGGGTTATTACAGTGCACATATTGCACTGGCAAACAAGTCCATCTCCTTTCAAACTCTGGAGACACCTACAAGTTCCAATGACAAAGTCCAACATTTTTATGACCAGGAACTGTCTGGGTTAGCTTTGCTATCCTTCCACCTGCTTATCAGACACCACTCAATAACTGCATGAACTTTTGGCCCCCTTCAGTCCTCTAGAAAGCCTGATCCAAATGTCATTCCTAAGCTGTCTGGAAAATTCTTTCTATGGTCCTGGTTTCTATCTGGGAACAATGTATAGTTCTTACTCTTTTGTTTGATATTTTTCTTCAGTTTGACTAGCCCCTAGTCTTCCTTAGTTATTCTAACAGTCCATTTCTGCACAGCTCCCAGTTCCATCACTTGTCAGAGCAACAGTCAGCACTCTGGTCCAAGCAAAGTCTTGCCAAATGCTGTATATTGTCTGCATTTTCATTGCCTGTATTAAAGAAGCCTGAAACATCCTACTGCCACATTAGTATTTCTCACAGCTGTATTTACCCTCCCACCCCCAGGGCAGTCATCCTAATCATCCTCTGTTACACCTGCTGCTGGGTTTTTTTGGTTTTTTTTTTTCTTAGTATCTTTCTCTTACCTCTATAGTTTAGGACCAAGAGAATTATCATTGATGAAACAACAGTTAGCAATATCCTCAAGGATTAATTTCATCCAAATTCTCCTGCCTCTACCACCGAAACTACTACTGATGCTGGCAATGTCTGACCAGTTGGTAGCTAGGTGGCCTGAGATATTGCCTATGATATGTAATCAAGTAATAATTTCACTTCAGGGTCTTTTGTTTCCTTCAAAAGTCTCAAAGTTTGAGTGTTTGGTTTTCTTTTTCCTCAGAGATGTTAATATACCAACTTACTGCACGCATCAGCTTAAGCATTTACTGTCTATTCAGTCATTGCTCTTGCTCTTGAATACAAATGCCAGTTGAAAATACTACATATTATTTTTGAGGTGCGGAGGGCTGGCAGCTAGATGGAAAAATCAGAGTAGTAGTCTTTGTTGATAAGTAAAGGCATCTCTGGGGAGCTGTAGTTAAACGTAACATCGTGGAGGCCTGTCTTTAAACTATATGAAGAGCCAGCCCACATGTTCTGCAGCTAAGCCTAGGACCCGAAGCCCTACAGAGTGAAAAAGTCAAGCTGGTTGTGCAAGCAGAGTTGCTGCAGTTTGGTGGCAGTTGATTGTTTTCTGATTTCCTGATTTTTCTGGTTTCCTGATTGTTTTCTCTTTGCAGACCACAGCAGAATCAGTGAGACCTTCTGGTAGAGATTTGTGGAATCACTCTCTCCCTAAAAAGTGTTGACAAGAGGGGGTACATCACTAAGTATCTGCAATGCCAGAGAGCAGGTTGTCTTTTAATCTGTCTTTTCCTTTAAATTAACAAATATATATTTAAAAGAAACCTTGCTTGCTTTTAAAACCGCCTTGGCGGGAGGGGAAGGCATGCAGCCGCCCGCCTGCGGCAGCGCCCTGAGGCAGCTGTGCCGGCTCAGGAGGCGGCCGGCCCGCCGCGCTGTGACCTCCCCCTGGTGCGCAGCCGGGGTACGGCCAACCGCGGCGGGCGGCATCGCCTGCGGACCTCGCGGCGGGCACCGGCAGCCGGCGCTTGTCCCACTCAATTTATTGCACAAATGATGCCGGAGTCGATCTCAAATGCAAAACAAATCTGGTCACAATGTGCCTATAGGGGATCAAACGGCACTGTCCATCCCTCGGGTTAGCCATTCTGCTGTAACTGCCATTCGGTTTTTTTTCAGCTCTTTCGTCTCCTGTACATCAGTTACTTCATCCCAGGCTTCAGATTTGTCAAGTTTTCTCAAACTTATCAGCATTTTTCTTTGTGGTTTTGGCATTGTCTCATTCTTCCTCTCTGCTTCGTCCCATCTGTTCTCTGTTTCAAGGTGCTGAATGAAATACCATTCCCCCTCTTGTCCACAAGAGACATTACTTCTCAAGAAATTTCATTTAATTCTTGAATTCCCCACTTCCTCTATGGAAAAAAAAAAATCAGAAGACTTCTGTCTAGTGGAAATGGTTGCACACATTGACTAAGCCTGATGCTTCTAGGGCTGCCTCCTACCTACTGGCATTCTCTGGGTTGGCGTTGCACAGGGTCACGAAGTTGTCTCATTTGTCCTCAATAAACTCCTTCAGCTCTTATTTAAAAAAAGAAGTATGTAATATAAATGCACCTTTGTCTTAGCAGGAAAGGTTCTAATTTTCTGATGTGTTTTAGGTCCTTCTTGTACTTTTGCAAGCATCAGAAACCATCCTATCAAAGTGGAGAAGTACCTGTTGATCCTTTTGTGGAGCATCTTTTAAGTCTGGAGTCAATATGAGCTATGTTGCCTGCAGCTGTCTGTACAAAGGTTCCCTATGTCATGTGCTGCATAGGAATGACCTCACCAGTTGAATAGAGCTACTGAACCAGTTACGGATGTAGCCTGACAGTCACAGAACAAACATGACTCATTTAAGAACATTCCCTACCTTCCCTTTTAATAACTGGTTTCACTAAAGTCAGTAAACTAGAACTGAAGGGTGAACAAAGAGTTCTTCAGCTGGCTCTGCACAGCGTTCTCACACGCTGCTTGTTCTGCTGCAGGAGCATGTTTGAAAGAACTGTTCCTCTGCAACTAGATCTTCTCTAAGGATGTCCAAGCTCTCACAATGTAACCACCTCTAGCAACAGATACTGACATGCCAATACTAAAAATACTAATCCTAATATTAATGAATTAACAGTTCTATGTCCTGGATTTAAAACCAAAAAGCTTTAATAATACAAAATATTGGTGTGCTGAGTGGAGATCGTCATACTCGATGATGATGATAACTGTGTTGAGAACAGGGGTCTGTTCTGCAAATAAGGAGATTTCTGGCATGTGACTTCACAACCAAAAGTGCTCAACTTTCACACTTTCTTAACAAGGGACTAAGAAACTGATTCCTGCTGTGCCTTTGCTTATCCACCTTGTGGTATATCAGTAACCACTTTGGTAAAGCTCTTGTTGAGCAAGTAGATAACAGAAATTTTAGCATGTCAGGGTAAACTTTGAAAATTTGAACTTTATTTTGGAAATTTTTTTTTGTTTTATAAAATCTCAACTCCATAGACAACAAAAAAATCTAAATTAAAAGTGGAACTGAGGCTTCATCTCAGATTAGGCTAATGCAGCATGCAAATAGCAGCATAATCTTCTGAATGTGCAAGACACTAGTTCTCATAACAGGTCTTCTCCTATTGTTTCAATGTGATTGTAGCAGACTGATCCTACATAATTAACTTGCAGTGACATCCTAAATTGGAAACAAGAAGGTTCATTCATTTCACCCATAATGGCTGTGTCTAGCTGGGCACAGAGCAATTTTCAAGCATATTTTGTTAATGTTTTCCCTATGCAATTCATTTTACAATAATCCACCACATGGCTAGGAAAAGTTTAAATAGATTTTGTTTCTGTAACTGACATTTATATTAACTCAGTGTGAATTACAAGATGCTCCATCCCAAGATTTGAGGCATGGTTACTTGTAACTGCCACCTGACATGTTGTGGGGTGCCATTTCTCTGGTCTTGAGTGCCGATCTGTATTTCTGAGGGACCTGAGTCCAAGCTCTAATCATCAAGTTTGCAGTGAGGTTGCTTTTTGATTGTGACACAATATGCTTTAATTGCATTTTAGAGCTTAAGAAGAGGAGATGTTGTCTCAGTAGACTGTCAGTGTATGAGAAGAAAAGTTGATTTATTTGTTATTAGGTTCCAGTGAAGTATAAAAAACTCTCCCTTTTTTGGCTTGCTTTCTGAAATGCCTTGAAGAGAAGTACACACATCTTTCCTGACTAGGCCAAAGTACCTCAAATTCTGCTGGTGTTCAGACCTACCTTGTTCCTTTTAGAGGTAAAGGCAAAGAAAGGCTTAAATCAGCCTGAGTGATTTGTAAATTCTTTGACTTGCAGGTAAGAACAAACTGACATCTTAAAGTTATTCAGGTTTTAGTTTTGGTAAAGGTGTTTAAATGCCATGATAAGTAACTATATACTATATGGAGGGGCAAGGGGGAGAAATTCTCCTGAAACTCAACTTTGGCTTCCATGCTGTAAGAAGAGATATACACAAGCCTTGGACTAATTCAGGTTAGAGAGGCAGAGATGATTACACTTAGCAATTAATTTTGGCTAACAGCTGAAGTAGATGAGCCTAGTGTTTAAATCCAAGCCCTTAAATTTAGTCAAAACACATGCTGCTTTTATCACACTTAACGTGAGTTAGGTAACTCTTTCTAGTGAACCCCACATAGGACCATATGCAAACTAACAAAGGTATAAAGTTTTTCTGCAAAGGGAAATTATCCTCTTTCTAGTAGTCACTTGAGTAGGAGAACACATAAGGAAACAGTTCAGCAAACTTAGGCACCACCACCAGCTGCAAGGACTGCAGCAGAGATCACCCTGCCCAAACCTGCTTTGTGCTAACCAGCTGGAGGAATGCTCAGCACTGACTGAGCTCTTTGGGTGGGCTTTGCATCCACGCTGAGCTCTGTCTGTACCTTCCCAGGGAGCTTCCACTATTTTAAAGCTGGCTTGAATATGGCTTCATAGGCTGTCCCTACAATACAGATGTACTCTAAGGCTGCCCGAAGTCAGCCTTCCCTGCACTAAATCCATTTAAAAAAGAACAAGAATGCTATTACTGCATGAGAAGAATCAGCCTCCCTAGCTAGGTGTTGCTTTCTTCTGTGTTAAATGAAGCCAGCCAAAGTTACCAGCATTATTAACAACAATGGCTAGTCAGTCATGCACTGTGACAGAGCAGGGCTGTGGGCACAAAATAATCACTGTAGGCAGCTGGATGCATTTTTCAGACCTACTAGAAAAAAAAAAAAGAAATCCTGATGCTTACCTGATTTTCTACCCAGACCCCAAGGAAGCCATGGGCCCTACAGCATTTTTATAATTGCTTACAGGAGGCACATCTCATGGCTCAGGTTTTTTTCTTTTGCAAGGTAAGATTTTTTTTTCAATCTTTGTACTTTCCTCTAAATATCCCTCTTTTCTAAAATATATTCCTTTAGTTTACCTGTAGTACATTGTTTTGAGAATGGTAGCCTTTCTCTAGCAAGGAACAATTTGCTAATATTACTTGGGATTACTAATTTCTGCTTCCCTTTTATTCCCTTTAAACTTTCTCATTTAAGGAATGTAAGGAGATTTTTGGTTTGAGTTTTTTTTCCCTTTTGACTGAATTAAACTGCTTAATTTCTTTCATTGTGTAGTCACACAACAGAAGCATTGAATTCCAAAGTTCTCCTACTGCTAATCAAGTATCACATGTTACAAATGGATAGAGTGTGTCTCATTATGTCAATGAGTACTATATTTTAGTGTTTTTCTATGTAAATAAGGCTCATTTGATCACTTTGATTCTATCTGCTTGCTTTCCTCTCCCCATTCACCCAATACTTTTAAATTTACTGGCCACTGTCTACAAATGTGACAGGAATAAATCACAAGGATATTTCAATTACATAATTTCCATTAGATTATATACTTGGGAACCCAGGTAGATGAAGAAAGTCTCCCTAGACTTGCACTGAGGAAAGAGCTGTAGTTAAGTTCATACCAACTAAACACCAGATAATCCACAAAGATGGGAAAGATATTTTTTTCCAGCTACTGTCTTCTTTAGAGCAAGTTCCCAACACTTTAAATCAAAGGGAGTTATCCTAATAGAATTTGTACCTTCCCTCCTCAGTGCTATTGGTCAACAACAGGGTGCAAAGAGAGGTGTCCTTTCACTTTTAAGTTATTAAAAGAAAATAATTTCTCATTGCTTATCAGAATTTTCTAATGTATTGATGGGCACAATCTATGATACTTTATATACTGAAGTATCTTGAACTGACTTAGCCTATCAGGGACTTCTGCAGTGCCTGAAAGTTTTATTAAATCCCTACTTTGTTTTCCAGTAGCGTGGCCAGGTATGTCAGATTTCTCTTCCCAAAGCAAAGTCAGACAGTCAGCATGCACCCTTTCTTGAAAACAAAACCAAGCTCCCACTGACTTCAGTAGCAGCAGCATTCAGTTCAAAACAGCTCATGTGTGAGCACTGGAAAACTAATTGAGGCAGAACGGTAATGGGAAACTCAATCTGAAAATTGTTTTTAATTGAGATGCCCTCAGAATCATATAGAAAGCAGCTCTTTCACATTTAAAAATTGGCTCTTCCTTCCTCATCAACTATAAATCACTATCTATAATTAATATTCTTAGTAGAAGGAATGCTTGATTGGCCTAATTTATGCCTATGACTGAGATGAGGAGAGCTGTAGGTATCTTGGAACAGATCCTAGCTAGTCCACTACTTAGTATCCGATTTCTCAGAAATGTTTGTTATCTGTTAATAATCATTTTCTTAAAAATGAGAACAAATTAAGGAAGATGTGTGCCTTTAGATTCCTAGTAGCTAAGAGCAGTAGTATGGCACAATAGCTGGGAGCTTACCAGGGAAAAAGAATGTGTCCAGCTCCAATCCCATGCCAAGACCCAGTCCAACATTTTATGTAATGACTATTTAATGAAATTGTATAAATGCTCACTGGTGGGGAAGTCAGAACTCAGATTTCTTATGTCTCCTTATTCTTTTTTTTAAAGGACAGTGTGTGTCTCCCTCAATTTTAAGAGATTTATAACACTTCCGTCTACTAAAGTGAGTCCAAAAGGAGATTATAAGTGTGATAGAGGTCAGTAAATCAATTCTGGTCAGTAAGTAGAGAGTTTAAACCAATATCAAGATTGTGCATAGGAATCGGTGGTTGTGGGGAGTCAAGAGTTGGAACACCCTGTGTTACAGGCCTAGCAGCAGGTCACAGGCCAGGCTGCATAGGTGTGTGATGAGGAATCCAGATGTCTCAAGGATTTCTGCTACGTGTAGCCACGTTTAATTGAGAAAGTAGCATGCCTCAGGTATCAAAAGCTATGGAAATGTTATGCTACTCTCTCATTCCTTTTAAAAGAGCTCTCCCATGCCTTGTCCATGCCACACCCTTCTCACTAAGAGATCAGATTCAGTTGCTTAACAGACAGGAAACTAACTCAGAAAGCTTTCTGACAGGTTAACAAAGGCGTTGGGGAAGACAGCAGGCCTGCTAGCAGCCTAGCTCTCTTCTCCCAAGATTTAGGCCCTGACAATATTCTTCTGTTCCCACGAGAAAGGAAAAGTTACTCATGCTGAGAGGATCCTAATAATCACATTCTCAAAACACATCGGCCTTGTTGATAGGGATACAGGCCACCCTAAACCAAGAAGCAGTTGTGCAGATACTTTTAGGCATTAAAGGTAAACTAAGGATATTTAGCTATAAGATAGATTTATCAGAACTCGTTATAATCACTAACCAATCGATATGGTGTGAACAGTGTGTGTAACCAATTAGCAGTTTTTTAGCTTGTCACGTTTGCAGTAATAAAGGTCTAGAATCTGCGTGATTTCACCTAATAAAATAGCTTCACCTAAAATTCATATCGAATTGTGTCTTGCTCTCTGCCGGTCACCACACAAAGGGAACTGGCTCACTCGGGGGATGAGTAGGTAGCAAAGTGGGCAAAAGGTGGAAATGGTGGCAGGGAGGGGGTGAAGAGCAGCGCTGCCCACCACCACCCTGATGAAAGCGGAATGTTAGATCAGCTTAGGAGCCTTGTGAAAGCTGTCCTTGGCATCTACTTCTGGATGCAGTCACTTTCTTCCAGGCCTAACAGAGTAGGCAGGAATGAGGATACACTTTTCTGATTGGTTTCTCTTACTAGGTTTCTTACGCTAGTCAAACAACATGCACATTTCAAGTGTCTAACTCTGTAATTCCATCTATGATAGGTCTTGGACCCTCTGCCGCAGCCCAAAATGCATTCTTCTCTCCTGTTCTGTTTTGGATTTTTTGCTCCTGCAGCTGTGGTGTGATCCAACCAAAACCTTCTTTCATGGCATGTTTTCAGTCAAATCAGTTTCCTAATCTGTCTGACAGAACAGTTGTATAATCTCTAATTTTTAACTTAGTGGAGATGGTAGGACTGTTCTTTTTAGTGGATGTGTAAGGTCTTTGATCACCTTAGGTAGACTACAAAATCACAAACTAGCACTGAGTTATATGGAAAGCTTAAAGCCCCTTTTCAGGACTGTGGATTCAATTTCAGGCTCTCTTCAGCTTTCTGTGAGGCTGACTGCAGAAAATGAGTTGCCAATACACACTAAACAGCAGGATCCTAGACCCAGAGTGCTCAGAGCTGTATTTTGCTTCTGACATAATGTTAATGGACTTGGGGATCAGCGCATGTGTAGTCACAGTGATGAGATACACCCCCTCCATTTGTCTCCTAGTAATTTTAAAACAGAACAGTTCAGGAATTCTGAGTCACTTTTGAAGGTATTTTGAACTTTAAATTACACTGAAATTGCCAATGGAAACTCAATTTAATAAAAATAACTACAAAACAGTAAGAATGAGGACATAATGAAAAATTACATTCCCCAGAACTCTAGGAAAGGTTTTCTGGCTGGAGACAGCCATACACCTTTGCAGAAGATTTCTGAGCTGCAGCACTTTTCAAGAACTTGCTGCTTGAGTGAGAGTTCTTCATCATTTTCATGACTGTATGGATATGTCTGTCATTCCGCTTGGGGGGGCATTGTGGGGTTTTTTTTCCCTACGCCCTGTAATGACTTGAGAAAGGTCTGTCCACATGTTCACTGGTAATGAGGAAAGTGGGTTTTTTCCTTCCCTCATCCTTTGTCTGTAGAGAAAGCAACAGTGACGACTTTTGCTCATTAGCAATAAAGCCTTTCCGGATCTTTGTGAGAATCGATGAGTGTCAGCGTCACTGTAAATGATGAGTAATTAGACTTAGGAAATGAAGAATTAAACGTGGGCTCCAGAAGGATGTGGTTTTGTTTTTAACAGTAGACAGTTCCATCAGTGCTGTAGTATAATTTATAAAGGTAACTTCTGCAAGTGGAAAAGGGGATAGGGAAGCACAGCTATTTGAAAAAAAGTGAGCCCCATTTCTTTAACAGTAGCAAACTCAAGCAAGGAATCTTCAAGGAGTTTTTCAGGAAGTCTCAAATTCTCTGGGTTTTGGTGTGCGGTTGTTTTTCACACTGTAAGACTTGATACTTTTTCCCCCAAAATGCTGATACTGTCATTAAGTTGTTGCTTATCAGAACTGATTGAAATACTTCAGTTAAGCAAAAATTCTGTTTTTTAAAGTATGTTGGGAAAAGTTTCAGCATTTTGTGTGTGCATAAAGTTCTGATAACATTGGAAAGTGTGAGAAGCAGGGGAAGTTTCATAAAAAAATTAAAATGCAGCTTTTCTAAATTACTTTTTTACATGTCAAATCCTTGCAGGAAGAAAGAGAGAGGGGAAAAAAAAAAGCCTAGTTCTACCAATTTATCTTTTGTGATCTCAGAAAGATACTATAAAGGAAAAAAGCTAGGCATGAAGAGATTCAGTAGCACGAGGAAGCTACATATTAGCAATATGGTTGAAGCAATAGTCGTGCAGTTAAAAGAGAATGGGAAGGTCCACTTGCCTCCTTATGGATGGACACTACTGAAGAAGGCCTGCTATCTTCCATGGTGTTTCATGCAGACTGATACTTGCCTTGCGAAACCAAATGAGGGAGCCAGATAGAATTTAAAGCAGGACAGTGCCTCACCTCACCAACCAAAAGCCACTTTGGTAAATGTTAGTGTGTTATATGGTGAAACAGATTTATTAAGGGACATGCCTTATATATATGAATGACTTGTTCTTACCATGCTCCAAGAGTTACAACCAAATAAAAATTAACAAAGCTGGGACACCCCATACACCCCCATTTGAGTGTTTTTGTTACAATCTTTGCGTTCTTTAAAACTTTTTGGGTATGCACACACAAATATATTTTTCTCATGCTGCTACTAAAATCCTTATGCTGTATCTACTTACTAGGTAGAGTGACCTTACAATGAAAACAAACAATTTTGTCCTGTAGCATTTTGCAACCTTGTTTTCTTTTTTTTTTTTCCTTTTTCTTTTTTTTTCTTTTTCTTTTTTGCTTTGTTTCTTAGCAGACAAGCCATTGAGTCAGTAGTAATACTCACTCCTCTAGAAGCCATGTCCTTGCCTTTTTTTATTATTTCATTCTGGAGTTGCCTGGAACAACTTGTATATACACACGATTGCAACTTTCAGAAAATTGGCACAATATAAGTTTGGACTGAGCTGGTTCAAAATGCACTAAAAGATGGCAGGAATAGAACTTGAAAATCAGTCCTGTAAACTTGACCAAATGAATTGTTCGGTACCCCTTTCAAATAAGCAGAACTGAAGTAATGCCTGGGGTAGTCACTAGGACGGAAGAGGTACTGGCTATTTCTGGTAGTGGTGATTACTGTTTGCCTGCTAGAACTGGCATGCTCTGCTACAGTAATGAATGTCTCCTATTCTGGTTTGTTCTGAAAACCCATTCAGCTCTAAGTGCAGTGCCACAGTTGACCTCCAGCTCCTCATGCTTGCACTCTGACAAGGTTGGGAGGGGACCTCAAAGTTTTGCCTTGGTTGAAATTTCTTATTTTAAATCAGTGGTAAGAGGTTTAGCCCTTAGCACACAGCCAGAGATGAGCATTTTTGGCACACAACATGAAAAACACCATCCTGTGGAAACCAGGAATGTCATTCTACATCACTCCAACCCAATCAACCCTAAAGCAGAGAACTTAAATGGAAAAGACAATGAAATTCTGGATTTGAAGTCCTAACAGCAAGACTAAATTGACCAAACTATATAGAGAATATCTGATTAGGATTAGTCTTTAAATGAGGCTCCTCAGAGGAGTGCAAACTAAAAATGGGATCCTGATAAGCTGACTTGTGCATCGCAACAAATCCAGTTGCTGAACCTGGTCCTAATGCTTCCGCTGCCCACCCCCTCTCCTCTCCAGGAGTTAAATACTGCATGGTACTTCACTCACAAGCTGTTTCTGTAACAGCCGTAGCTTAAATATCTGTGTACCTAATGGACTTATCCCTAACACCACAGTGAGGGAGGGAAGCAGCATTAACCTCATTCTGCAGATAAACAGTGGAAGCCCTGATGGCTCTGTGCAGCATTACATCTGATGGAGCAATTGCACATATGCATTGAGTGTAAAAATGCTGTTACACCAGACTGCTGTGTTCATACCAAGAGTGGCAGAGCTTTGGCACGTCCTCTGTTCCTTCTTAGACATTCCACATATGAAGTTCAGAGTATGGGTAAGTTATTGTTAATTTCTCAGATAGAGATTGCTCTACTCAGCCTTGGAAGATGTGGAGACCTAAATGGTGTTGCTCAACATGCTGAACTATTCACCAGTGGCTAATCTCGCTGCTGAACTGTAGCAACTCAAATCTCAGGATGTCTCTCACTGCAATTTAGGATTGTGCAGGGGCCTGAGCAAAAAATTGTGTTACCAAGAAAAGAAAGTTGTTGTTGTTTGGGTTTTCTGGTGATTTTTTAAAACTGTATGATGGGTCATTTGCCTCAACAGATGGGAAGACGGCTTATTTTTTTTTAATAAATATGAGAAATTGTTCCTTATACATTTGGAATGGAATGTAGCCACACGGTAATTAGTGTATCAGGGACTAGTTGTCTACAAGAGCACCGTACGCACCTTTAATGCCTGGGAAACGCTCGGTTTAACCGCTCCGGTAGCTATTCGAACCGGCTCTAACTGGATAGCGCCGAAGAACGGCGAAGCTGAGTCTATGCTTGGTTGTTCGGCACTTTGGCTTGTGACCCGGCAGCCCCTGAGCACTGACGCGGGGTCAGTTTCGAAACTTGGGGGTGTGCACCCAGCACGGGCGGCTGCACAAGGAAACGGGAGACGGGCGCTTCTCCCTTATGTAAGCGAGCCGGGCCCCCGGCAGGCCATTGGCTGGCCCCGGCAGGGCAGCCTCGGGAGGCTCCAGCTGCCGCCTCCGCACCGCGAGCGGCGCGTCAACATCCTCTCACCGGGAGCGCGAGGCTCTCCCGGCCGAGCCAGGCTCCCTCTCCCCCTCAGCTCGGGGTTCCGCCGGGCCGCGCAGGGGCCTCTTCGTGAGCGGGCTTTTCCCGCCGGCAGTGCGGGAGAGCTTCCCGGCCGCCCTCGCCCACCCTTCCGCGCTAGGCAACGCGCCCCGCCTTTTCGCTTCTTCCCTTCAGAGGGCCCGAGCGCGCGCCCCACCCCGCCTCAGCTAGCGAGCGCGCGGCCGGCCGCCAACGGTCCCCCGCGCGCCGACCCAGCGGGCGGGCGCGCGCTGACGTCACCG